>JAQQSW010000684.1:0-31723 GCA_028646575.1 Pseudocheirus occidentalis
TCTTCCAGCTCCTCCTGCTCTTTTGGGATTAATTATTCTTAACGAAACAATTCTTTTCCTATACCATAATCTCCTAGACATAGGCCAATTTCTCTGTTTTCAAGACCTCTCATACTTCTTTGCACCTCTGCTGTGCATTTAGCTGTGAAATTCAAATAAAGATTTACGTATGTTTTATTTACTCACCTAGGTTGTAAATTGATCAAGGTTAAAGGTCCAGGTGTTTATATATCCCTTCGCTTTCTAGGGCTTTAACACCAGGGCCTTGCCAGACTTATTAGGTACTTAAATTATTACTAGTTGAAGTTGTCAAAGAAAGACACTAAGAAAACTGAGATGATTCAGTAATAAACGTTTTCTTTTGGCACCAAGAGTAGTTCATTTTTACTTGGTTTTATTTTCAAGCATTTAAAAAAAAAGTTTTGCTGTAGATAGCTTATTTTGGTGAAATTATATTTGTGTATTTTAGCTGTATTCTTATAAATTTTTCTTTGAACTATGTTTTTATTTTAAATAGTTGTTAGGTCTATTTCTAGTGTTGCAAAATCCTTAGGCTCTGTTAAATGAACAGTGACGATGTGAACACTACGTTTTCAGGTACCATCTAGTTATTTGAATGTCCACTCATTTGTCCCATTCTTTTTTTTTTTTAAAGCCACCATCCAAGAACAGGAGAGAGAGAACAGAGCTGAAACCTGATTTCTTTGATCCTGCTTCAATTATGGATGAATCAGTAGGTCTAATTTAAGTCATTAGGATTTCAAACTCACAAGTATTAAGTGTTTTTCAACTTAAAATTGGGGCTGTGTTCAACGTGTTTATGAGTTATTTGGAACTTGAAATATATTCTTCCATCAAATCATGTTATCTTTGATGATCAGGTTCCCAGACTAATTGACAAAGCCTAATTAATTCATTCTATACCTGAAGTCTACTGTTAAGTCTTAACTATCACATATAGCAATGTTTCTATGGTAAGATGCGTTCTGAATTCTGGTTTGGAATTCTAGGAACCTATGTTGCCCTTTTATAATCTCAGCAGTAGGAACTGAGGCAGTAGAGCCAGGTATGTGGGAGAAGAGGTTTATGGGAATAGCTCACTGGTAAAGTTTTTGTAATTTGGGGTTTTCTAATGGCATAAATCCTTGAGTATACTTTATAGTCTTTGTCAAGGTCCTAAGTCACTGCCCTTCTCCAGATCATCCCTCTAAATCTGGTCTCTGGGAATTGTACTGACGACTTTTCCATTGATCACTATGGAATAGAAGTAGTTTTTGAACTATTCCCCTACCCATGTGTGCCAGAAGGATAGCTATTTATTTTGGGGGCAGTTTTCTAAGGGTTTTTATTGTTGTAGATGGGCAAAAAGCAATGAGAAGAGATAAAAAATTCCCTTGTATTAATTGGAATTCAAACACACTCTAGATCCTAATTTTTGTTAGCTATTCTTTATCCTAAAACTGAATCTTTAGCTTGGCTCTTGAGAGCGCTAGTGTTCTATACCTTTTTACAATTATAGAACACGTTTCTCCCCCATTCCTTCAGTAAAGGAGGGATACTTCTTTTATAACATTTGAAAGACTATAGGCCACAGAGATGAGGAGGAAAAGGAAGATGATGATAATGATGGTGATGGTGAAGCTCTTAGGAAAAAAATTAATTTCCTCAGCATACATTTAATAAACATATGTGCAAGGCTCTGTCCTGTGGGCCTGTGATAAAGAATTACTTGTTTGCACTTGTTCTCAAGGAACTGAGTCTTTATCTCAGAAGAAAACCCAGGCTTGCTTTCCTTTGGTTCATCTTTCTTTACAAAGGAAGGCCAACCTGAGTATTTTATCTCAAAGAATGGAAGGGAAATTACTTATATTTTAAAATTTTATGAATGAAAATGTCAGAAGTGATGATCTCCTCTAAAGCAGTGTAGAATTTCTAAGGGTTCAGCATAGTGACTGTCTCTTTAGTGCCAGTGAAGCAGAGCCAGCCTAACCAGAATTTCTCCTTGGTGCTATCCTTCCTCAACATATGGGAAGTTCTCTAGGTGACTAATGCCTTTATGCTATCCTGGGCCACCTACCCAGATCTGACTTTATTGAGAAGTGCTTCCGCCTCAAAGAACTTCCAGATGGAAGTTAGAAATGTCATCAACTTCATTCACACTGTGAATCCAGTGCTTAGAATCCTAAGGGGTGATTTTTCAGAGGGAAGCCCTATAAGGAGAGAGGCCTTTGGATTGAGGCCCCTTAGAATCATATCCCCATTGTTTACCATTTACCCACGTGGCTAGATTGCCACACAGTTGAGTCCATGGTCTCTCTGTTAATATGGAAGTTTGTTTTTGTGTTACTTATGCAGAGGCATGATTACCTTGAGAGATTTTACTCACATAAAACTATCAGTTGCTGGGATATAAAAGCAAGAGTCCTTTTCTGTAACTTTCATAACATGTTGGGGACCCACACCCACATACAAATTCCCTTTATTGTGTTGTCTTTCTCTGAGAGTAGAGAAAATCTTGGCACATAGTAAGCACTTAATGCTCCATTTTTTTTATTTGTTATTAATACAGTGCTTTACAATTTGTAAAGCATTTTTCGAATATTGACCTATTGGATGATTTGTTCAAATTTGTTTTTGATTAGTTGATGGCCTTTTGCTTTTAAAATTTTGCTTCCAAGTCATTTCCTAATACATAACTCTCCCATCATACCCAATGAGTCCTCCCCTGGTCAAAAAATAAAAAAAAAGATTCATTTCTCTCTCCCCCCCATAAAACCCCTGGACAAAATCACTAACTCTAATAGTGTACAGCAGCTTTGAGTTTGAATACTTAGTTATTTATACTAAAGTAAGAGGCCATGGGAAGAAATTCCATGAAAATGATAACATTTGAGAAAGGTGGGGGATTAATAGGAATTGGAGAATTCTTTTTAGATTGTAAGATTTTCTTTCAAATTATTGGAATTTATTTTATCACTTTTGTTTGTCACCATATCCTTTACCCTTCTGTTGTCCAGAGAGCCACCCCTCATAACAAAAGAGTAAAAAAGAAAGAGGAAAATCAGTTGAGCAAAATTAACCAAAAAAGCAAGTCTTAACAGCTTGTGTTATATTCCTTTATCTATGCAAAGAAGGGAGGGAGAGGCGCTTTCTTATCTCTTCACCAGGAAGCTTTCTGTATCTCCCTATGTTCTTTATACTTATCATTTCTTGTACTATGACATTACTTTCTGTACCATACTTTGTTTAACCACTGCCCGTTCAGTGGGCATCTGCTTTATTTCTAGTAAAATGTTAATTTAATGATAATACTCATTTAGTAGAATTTCTTTTTAGCCCTTGAAGTTTGAAGAGGGCGTCTTAGAGCTGGAGTTAGATTCAGAAGTCATTTAGTCTTACCTCTTAGAACAGAGAGCCACTGTTTGTACAGTTAAAAGGCTATATACACCAACAGTTTTGAACAGTAATTGGTAAGAAATTCTTCTTACTAACTCACCAGACATTGGTTTAAAAATTACTCTTTAGCTCAATATCTATTCAACTTAATCTTTACATTATAGACAATGGAAACTAATCCTCAGAATAGTAGTCATCAACATTATATTGAATTATGTTCAATATTTGATTGTTGTAAGACAGAAGAAAGTAATATATCTTAGAAAGATTCACAGTGTGTGTTAAAAACTAAAGTCTTTAGCCAAAATTATTTTTTGTATTTTATTAATATGAAAAAAATCACAATAAAATTTTTCTTATTTATGATATCCTGGGAGAAAGGCAGGCTGCCATTATGGAAATTTGTGTTTCCTAAATATTACCCTTGACCTGTGGGATACCAGAGATAGTCTTGATACAATGGATGAAAGAGTAGTATTTAATTTTTTTTAATGTCATAGTTTAAAACTAATAGGTCAGTATAGAAAAATGAAGTTCACAAAATTGTGACTTTACAGCCTTGTTTTACTTGTTACATAACTCTCTGTGGCACATCACTCTTGTGAAAGGTATAGATTATTTGTTAAAACCCTATAGCAAATTCCATGTGTAATGGCTGTTTTGTGATTTTTGTCAGTCTCGATTGACTTTCCTGCATGCTGTGGAAGAATCTAAACCTTCATTTCCTCATTATTACCACAAGATGGCAGCAGGTCAACATTATGTGGTTAGGTGCTTTTTAAAAAGTTGAAGATTTTTTTTTTCAAATTAAGAAATTGACTTGATTAATTCAGGGCGCACTATCACTTTTCATTTTACCAATGAAAAGTGATAGTGAAAACTTCATTAAGTAAAACAAATCTGTTTCATGTTTCAGTTCTCATTTATGAAATGCCCTCTTTCTGGTTTTAGTTTTTGCTGCAATAGAGAACTGGATTTTTTTAAAAGTCAATTTAAATTTCTGTCCTTTTATATTATCCTTACCTTTTTATCACTCACTTTTGGAGATAGACTTTTATTTTGGACATATAACACAACTATGAATGGTGTTTGAAATTTATAGCACAAAACATTAAGCCATTCTAATTAATATTGTTTAAAAAAAGTTCTTTAATATTAAAAAAAATCCTTTCATCTAAGCCTTTTAAACACTTTGAAAAATATCTTCTGCTGCTGGGATCATGTGTAGACACTGATGTAAAAATTGAAGTTTGAATTTTTTAGGCACTAATAATAATCAGCTATGTCCTCACCAATGACCTGTTGCTTTTAAACACCTCTGTAGAAATAAATTTACAGTTAGAGAGTGGGAAATAAGGACATCTTTGTATAATGGAACTTTTCAGAGTAAAAGAGCTAAATTCTACCAATCAGTTCAGTTTCCACTGTATTACATTCTTTTACCTGATCTCTATTCTCAGGAAACTTGTAATCTACATAGCAAACAATTACAAAACAACACAGATATTATGTAATAAAATACTATAATACTTTAATAAAGGATGTGCAATAAAGGCTTACACTAGACTTGTGATCTTTACCAAGACACAAGGCCTCTCACCTGTAAATGAGGAGTATGGACTAGTTGATCTCTTAAGTTTTACAGTTCTAACATTCCATGATCCTCTCTTCAGAGTGATGTCATTTGCTTTCCTAATGAAAATGAGAGAAAAATAGCTGATCGATTTAAAATTCATCTTCACATTGCCATTCTTTTACCAGATACATTAGACATCTTTCCTAACTTATTTCCAGGTAGCACCAAAGTTCACATATATAATTATATTCAATTTTAGGATGATTTGTAAGGTACATTAAAGACAAAAAAATAAACTCCTACCTGGAAGGTGATATAAAACTGAAAGCAGCATACTTCTGACTGTATCACACACTTTCCCAAGGGCAGTCCTGAGGTAAAACAGTTCTTAGGTAGATCTATTATAATGAAATATAAGCATTGACTAATATAAAAATTTCTAGTAGATTATTTTTGAGGTATTCTATTTTTAAATATATGCAATCTGCCGCCTAGAAGCATGGAATGCTACTTTACCCCCTAGTGATATTGCCTTTTTCCTTTACATACCTGCCAGCCCTTCTTAGATATAATTCCAAAGTAACTTTTTTTTCATGTGTGTATATTCTTATTGAACTATAAATCCTTATTGAACAAGCCTGTTTGGTTAAAAGAACTAAGAGATGTGGAGAACTAGGTTACTTGATGATTTCTGCAGTAGTGCCAAAATATCATTAAGTTACAAAGAAGGCACAACATAACAAAGGTATTCCTATGTCCCAGTGCCTAGGCATGGAACCAGTGTGTGATTGATCTATTACTAGCCTGTTAAATACAACAAAGATTCTTGCATACGTGTTCTGTATATAAAACCTTAAATATTCTTGGCATTGTTATTGGAGCTAATTTTGACCCATCTAGACTGTGACCACAAAGCCAAACACCAGGAGAACAAGAGAATGATGCATTTTCTTTTTTCCCTACAGAGTTCAAAGCACTTAGTTTTCCTTTTAAATTCCTTACAGATAAGTTTGGAGTCAGTATCTTCCTTAGTCTCAGAAAGTTATTTTTCTAGCAGCATACATTTTATGCAGGGAAACAATTCTAATGGTTCATGGACTTCATTGTGATGGTACTTAGCTTTTTTGACTTCAGCTGTAATTGTGACATGAATCTTGGCCCATTCAGGTTCATCCTGGACCAAAAAGATGATTTCTTTCATTTCAGCTTTACTGGCAGAATAACAGCTTAGGATTCTAATGAATACCTAACTAAAACCCAGACTCCTCCTTTTCCTTTACAAGGAATGCACCCCTGCCCCTTGGCTATTCTCTTTAGTTGTCTAATAGTCGGCAACAAACACTGATAAGTTATTAGGTTGTGTTTGAATTGACCGTTCTTTTCCCAAAACAAGGGTTCTTAACCTGGAATGGGGGGAAATAAATTAATGTAGGATTCCCTAAGAAATGTAGGATTTCTTTCAAGTATTTTCAAATATTCTGAGGAACTCATAGGTTTCAAACACAAGATTGTCAAGTCGTTTCCTGACACAATAAAGAGGTGAAGAACCTCTGCCAGGAAGACTCCTGTTTGCCTCGTGCCAGGTGCTTGCTTTTTGATAGTTAATTGTGCCCATTTCTAAGGTACAGCTAGTGAAATATAAGTGCACTGGAATTGGATCCTTACTTTTTTTCCCCTCTGGACTATTCTGTATGCCCATGAACTTGGGAGGTGAAGCAAAATGTTAACGTTTATTTGGCTATCTTTGATTTTTGAGTCTTCTTTTCTTAGTTGTACCTGTAAGATTAATCCTGGTTTTATCATTGTGTTCTTGTTAAGAAACAAATGTTCCATTTTCAAATAAGTTAGCCAGAAAGATGGTCCGTCTCTTGGGGGACATCATAAATGCTTCATTATACTGACTGCAAGCCTTTTTTCCTGTGAGTTAATATAGAAAAAGTGATAAAATGCATGCTTGTTTTTTTTAACAATCTCTTTTCCTCTCTCATTAGGTTCTTGGGGTGTCAATGTTTTAATCTGTGGTGAAGTCATTTTCTAAGTGGAAGAGGAAGTTTTTCAATAAAGTTGGGGTAGTAGATACAGTGAAATTCTGTACAGATTTTTCTCTAAGGAGAATGAAACATGCCTACCAAGATCAAGTGCATTGTGAGAGGCAGTTTTGTTTGCCTGAAAAAAAAAGAAAAGTAAAGGACAAGTAAACAATTTGAGGATAAGCTACAGTTTTTGTTGGAAAGCAAATATTTTATTTATGTTCTATTAGTTGATTTTCAATCATAAGTATTCCCTCTTGTTTTTAATCTAACCATAATCTGAGAGGTACTTGATACAGATATGAGTCCTTTTCTCACACATTTATTTACTGGGTGTACTAAGTAATTATGACCTCTGCTGGATTTTTGTTTACATCCATGAACCGAAATGACAGATGGATTAGTTTTTCCCATCCTGGGATTGTAGAACAGAAGAGTTTGGCATTTTAAATTTAAATGCTCCAAACTTCGATCAACAGAAGCTTTGTTTTAAGTACTGTAGTCATGGAGAAAAGTAAACTTAGAAGCAGAACTTTTCCAATTTTTTCACCTAAAATGTGTTTTAAGATATTTTTAAAATCCAAAAGCTTCTCTAGCCTTCTCAGAAATATCCAGATGCAGTGAACTGCCAGAAGGTAACCAATCTCAGACATGCTTGCCCATTATCAACCCTGAAAGTTTGCTTGTCCTTTAAGAAAAAAAATGTAATGTTGTGAAATTCCTTCCAGTAGTGCCACTGTATTTTGTCTCCAAATAAAAGAAGCTTATTGTAGTATGTTTGCAGAAAAATTCTAAACAAAAATTATACAGCTTATTAGAGTGTGGGAATAGGGAATCTAAATTTTAAATAAAATTATATATATATATAAATTGGTGCTGATTTTATAATTGCGCAGTTTGTTTAGTTTTTTCTTACTTTTAAATTCCAACTTAAAATTATGAGGTTTCAGAAATATATTGAAAGTTTAACAATGTTTAAAAATAGAAAAGCATGAGTGTTCCATGCTTTAAAATGATTTTTAAATTTGTATTTTATATTGTTTTATCTATCTGTCTTTGCAAGCAGTCTTCAGGTTAAAGATACTTCTAACAGGTTACAGTACATTTCCTCTGTATGTAAATTAGATGGGATAATAGAAATTCATAACCCATAATATTCTTTGAAAGCTAAGCTTTAAACTTCATTTTGTGTCCTTTCACAAACAAATCAAACAGAAAGTGGCGACCTGCCATTTTGACATCAACTCATTTTGCTAGGCTTAGGCAGCTAGACATCATTTTAAACAGAATATTAACTTATATTACATAATGTATATTTTTTGTCAGTTGTCTCTCAGTTCTTGAGGTATATTCTTTTAATCATTCCATGCCTTACTATGCTTGCAATACAAGAACATCCCCAGATAGGTGAATTTTGAGAAAGGCTTCCTGTTTTTAGATTCCCAAAAGTAAGCATTGGGCTGTGGTAGCCAAAAACCATAGATATCTAAGGGATTGTGATCAAATCTAAATATTTTACTAAATCATGGGGCTCCTAGCCAGCCCCAAACCAGACCTGCCTAACTCACTTTCATAAACAAATATTCTCATGTCTGAAAGTACTGCCTATGTTGTTTTCCACACCACTGCATTTAATAGAGCTGCTGAGAGGACTGTATATATGATTTTAAACTTCAGTTGATTTTTTTTCTCACTCTTGAAAAAGGAGCATTTCTTTGTGAAAGCAGTTCTTACAGCTTTGTTTTCAACCAGCTAAAAATGTTTTATATATTTACCTTAACCTGTTGTCCTCCACATTCTATTGTCCTAATTGTACTGTTTTCTGATTTGTATTTATGTCTTGAGACAGTAACTTTTTGAATAAAAATAAACCTACAGTATGTTGTATGTTTGCTCTTTTTGAATCACATGGGATGGGGGGAGGGCAGCTAAAGTAAGCTTTATCCTGATGGAAATGTTATGTTTATAGGAATTCTTTTACCATGTCTTTTAAGTGTTTGTTTCAAAGTTGATATAATGTATGGAAAAACAGCACTGTTTTATATTTGTAACAAATTGTACAAGTTTTTTAATGTGAATAAAGCACTAATTGGGTTAATAACTTAAAGTAGACAAGCTATGCAATCATGATTGTTTTAAATGTCTTCTAATGTGGGATAAAGCTGTTAAAAATGACTGCTTTGTGAAATTGTCTCCAAAAAAGTCATTAACTAATCTGGTTAGTGTTGAAGATATCAATGACCTTCAAAAGTAAAATGGAACTTGTTTTAACAGATGAAAAGAAAGTCACATGATCACTTAGGTTGTAATGAACTAGTTATAGTTAGTTATGAGAGGTTGGATTCTTTAACCTGATAGTGAGCCTAAAGTGGTAACATGTAAACCATAACTCTTGTCATTGATGAACATACTAAAAATAAATCAAAACTGTTACTGTCACGTTAAGAGATATTATTGAAAGCACTTCTTACATATCACCAAACGGTTATGTTCTTTGTGGCAGGGTCAAGAAACTTTGCTCCTTTTGAGGAGTCTGGTTGGATTCATGATTTGAATGATGAACAACCCAGCTTCATTCAGTAGAAGAGCTTTCAGATGAAGCTAAGAGAGCAAGTAAAATTGAAAAGGTGCCATTCTTCCTAGGAGGAAGCTAAGCTTTATGACATTAGCAAGGGAATCTTGGAGATGTAGGCAGTTTGGGAAGGAGATGCCAGAGGGATTACTTACTGCTTTCAGTATGCTTAAGAAGCCTACAGCAGAGATCTTGGAAAGATTTGGGAATATAATGAAGATAGTGCCCATTGTGTCTCCCAGTGCCTGGCACACTGTATAAGTGCTTAACAAATGTCTGTTAATTGAGGTTGGAAAGCCTATTGGATCAATCCCGAAGGGCCACCCCCCCCCCCACCCCCACCCCTCGTTTATTAGTCAGTTGTTTCTAATGCTTTTTAGTGATGAGGGCTACTAGATGAGGAAGGATACTTACGGTAGCATTGATCTAAGTATTTTATTTTAAAATATCTAATAATTGAATTAAAATTGAAAACAGTGCTTATGAATTTTTTAAAAGTAATGCAATTGTGTAATTGAATTGCACCCAATTCTTCTCAGTTAAGAAATTCCCAGCACCTAAAAAGATCTCAAAAATTTTAAAACACAAACTTTCCATGAACCCCCTCCCCCCTCCACTTCCCCACCTCCCCTTCAAAGGCAAACCTGAATGTTTTTAAAAAGTAGACTATTCACCAGTAGTCAGTTATGTACTGGAAACAGCAAATATAAAATGGTAAGACATAAAATATTTTAAGAATGATTCTTAGCTATTTGTTACATTTCCCTCATCTCAATTTGGTCTCAAGTTTTGAATGTAATTAAACTTAGTTGGAAGGCATCATGTATTATAGAGATCTCATTTTTGTAAATTTGCTTTTGCCCAAATTTAGGCATATTTATATTGTTTACAGTTGCTTTGGGGGAAGTTCCAATTCAAAACCAATATTCTCCTTATTAGATTTCAATATCATATAAAAATAGTGGCCATCTTAGAATAAAAGTATCAGCATCTTCCTACAAAGGAAACATTAATATTTAGAAATGGAATTTTTCTAGATGTATGGATTTTTATGATTTATACAAAAGCTTGATTTCATAGATGCCTTTTTACACACAGGACACTAATTTGGAAGAAATTAAAATTTTGTGCAATTAAAATATTTTTTAACAACCTAAACATCAAACTATTTTAGGTTAATTTTTACTTCCCTTTTATTCTGCTGAACCATTATCTTTGTTCTCTGAATTTTCCCAAGGTTTTCCCTTTCTGGTAATTTAGAGAATAACATTCTTTATATCATTGCATAGATGTTATTCCTCAAGTAATTTTTTTTTTTGTGATCGAGCTGAAAGTTCATGTAAACATGGATTTGCTCTTTTCTGCATGAAGGTTTTCATAAAGATATTTCCTCTTGAAGAAATGGCATTATCTGAGAGCAAAGGATATTTCTGAGAGAATGTTTCCTTACATAAGGTTTGGTATCTTGTCCATCCGTAGTTTCTTATTCCTTCATTTTATCAGACTTAATCATTATGTGCTACTGAAAACCTATAATAGTCATATACAGTGACCTTCAGTTAGCTGATCTGCCTTGGCCTGCTGTCTTACTGCCTTATTAACTGGCTCTCTTCTTCCCCACACTCTCCTATTATCTGTGTGTTTTTCTTCTATTTTTAATGGGTCATCTAATGATATTTTGGAGAAGAGATTTCATTGTCAGAAAAAAAAGTTTTCTGATTGCTGACCCATTTACAAATGTATGAACTCTTTGCTAAATTCCTAAGTGTTAGACTCCTGTGAGGTGCCTAAAATATATGTCATGTTTTCCCAAGGTTTTCAGCATACCTACAGATTATATGTATGATCTCATTCTGTATCAGAAATGAAAGGGCATGTCTGTCCAGTAGCTTGCAGAGACTTTATAGTGCTCTCAAGTCAAGGAAGAGCCTTGCTTGCCTTCACCTAGTGTGCCACGCCTTGATCAAACAGATCAAGGACCACTTTAGGTATTTTTTTCTCCCTCTTTTTATTTTTCAATTAAGAGGTATTTATTTTCTCTCCCACTCCCGCCATTAAAAAAAGAACCTTCATAAAAATTGCATCAAATTTCCATTTGGCATAATTTCTAAAAATATTCTCTATCTTGAATGCACCTCTTCAGGAGAGTGGGTAATATAGCTTGTCATCAGTCCTGTGGAATCATGATTGTTCACTGTATTGATCAGAATCCTTATGCCTTTCAAAGTTTTTTTTTTGCATAAATTTTCTCTTGGTTCTGCTTACTTCACTCTGCATCAGTTCATACAGACCTTCCTAGGTTTCATCCCGTAATTTCTTTAAAGCGCAATTCTTAGTTTCCTGCTCTTTGTCATTTATGAAAAGTTTTTATAAAAAATGTTTTGGAACAAAAAGTTTAGTGTTACCTATTGGCAATTTTGACAATGTGCAAATTGACGACCCCCCATTCCCCCCAGGCTCTTGCCTGGGTAGGCATTTTTTTTTTTTTTTGTGCAGTGGTTAACACACTTGTGACATCTGGGTGACTTTAGGCTGTAACTTCTGAGACAGCCACCCTCCCCCTCCCCTTTCAGTGATGCCTTTAGAATTCATAATGCCTGCTTGAAGACAATAGAGGGGGTAAATTATCTTTCCTGATCCCTTTGAGCTCTAAATATAATTCTAACTAAAGTCACAAGTTCCTACAAATCTCCAAAGAGGATTTTAGTAAGCAGACTCTTAGACTGGATATTGTTGATGCTTTTCATGCTTTTTCCCCCACCCCAGTTTTTTTTTAAATAAAAACTTAATAGTATTTTTTCCAATTGTGTGTAAAGATAGTTTTTTAACATTCATTTTTGTAAGATTTTGAATTCCAAAATTTTTCTCCCTTCCCTCTCCCCTCCCCAAGACATCAGGCAGTCTGATATAGGTTATACATTTCATGCTTCTTTAATCCAAGGATGGATTTAACAATAGGGACCTGGCAAGGTCCTGTGCAAGAAATGTGGTTGCCCTCAAGCACCAAGTTGAAAACTTGTCAACTTCAGATTACAAGAGAGGCCTATTACTAAAATGATGGTTTCTATTTTCAGGATGAAAGGTCAGGGTAGAAGCCTTAGTCTTTAGGACAGAAGACCAACAGAACAGGGCCTGTCATCTAAATATAAATATGCGAAGGTGAGGATAGATCATGTAACTAGATTCAAGGAAAATGAGGGTAGGATTATGCTAGTCTCTTTAGGGTGATTCTCAGGAGGATCTTGGGAAACGGGAAAAAAGAATGCAGAACTCGAGTAAGACTGGTATGAAATTTGTTTTTGGAAGAGTGGAGTGAAAAAACAGATTCAAATCCCACCTCTACCACTAAGGTCACCTTAAGCAAATCTCTTTACCTCCCTGAGTATAAGTTTCATCTGTCCACTGAGATTCTTTCCAACTGTAGAACTTGGATCTGCTTGACCTGTTTCTTCCCCCACCACACCCCTCCAGCTCAACCAGCTCATGCTCTGGACATTTCTTACACCTATGTAGTAATAACAGTAGCCAGCATTCTCCTTGTTGTCAGGCGGGTCCATCCCGGACCCACGTAAAACACTTTACAAGCACTCTTAAGTATTAGCTATTCTGTTGGAAAGGGGAAGGCCTTGGAGAGGCCAAATGACCAAGTATTGAGTTCTTAGTAGAACAATACAATAACAACTCTTGTAAAGACAACTCTGAAACACTTAAGTGCCTGCCCATAATTCCGAAGAGCTCATGATGAAACTTGGCGCCCACTGCCAAATAAAGAAGTGTTGATGAAGTGTATTTTAATTTCACCCCTTTTTCGGGGGGTGCTACATGGATAATGCAGGAATTTGTTTTGCATGACTAAATGTAATAGGCTTCATCTTTCTTGTCTTTGAAGTGGGGGTGGGGGAGAATTTAAAGTGGAAAATAAAATCGAATTAAATATTGGCTTCTTTGCATTAAACCAAGCTGAAATCTAGCTAGCATTCCATTCTCTTGTTAGCAAATCTAGTTTATATTAGGATGGTAAAAGGTTCTAAAAGCTATTATGTCAGTTTTCCCAGATCACATTTACCTTTTCCCAGTTCAATTCAGTAAACATTTATTAAGCATCTACCAGATGCCAGGCGCTGTGCTAAATACTAAGGCTATAAATAAGGCAAAAGACAGTCTCTGCGTTCAAGGAGCTTACAATCTAATAGGGAAACGTGTGTGTGTGTGTGTGTGTGTGTGTAAGGTGGGATTTTAATTGGGATTTAAGGAAAGTCAGGGCCATCAGTTGGAACAGATGAGGGGTTCACGTATGGAGGACAGCCAGAAAATGGGATTGCTGGGACAACAGATTGATGTACCCCAAACACTGAGTGGTGGTTCAGGCACTGGCAAGCAGGGGAAATTTTTTGGCCAGTTGGTCCCTCTGCAGCCCACCTGCATGGGCATATTAGTAATTCTCAGAAAATAAAAACTTTCATGACATGAGGTTCCTTGGGAACCAAAATATTGAAGCTTTTAAAAAGATTTTGCTATGTTAACAGTTTCTCCTAGCTGGAAGGCACTGCAGAGGTCATTTAGTCTGGCCCGTAGCTTAATTAGAATCCTCTACAATATATCAGTTAAGTGCTTCATCTCCACTGAAGAGGAATCCAATACTTTCAGAAGTGACCCATTTCAACTTTTGGATGGGAAGCTTTGCCTGATGACACAGGTTATCTTTACATCAGCAGACATGCCTGAAAAGTTGCAAATATTGTCAATTGCCTTTTCATAGAGCCCTGGTTCTAGGTTTAGGTTCAAATCTCCTTGGTGCCACTTACTACCTATATGACCTTGAACACATCATTGAATTACTCTTAGCCTCAGTCTCCTCACATATAAAAAGAAGGGGTCGTTTAATTAGATGGCTTCCAAAGTCCCTTCTAGTCTAAATCTATGAGCCTAGTTTTTCTTGAGAGCTGTCCTTTGGTCCTGTTGGTTCTGAAGTGGCCTCAGCAGTATGTTCTCACTCTTGAGCTTGCTATTTCTTTGCTACATTCCGAACCTAATCAGTACTTAGCATTTTTTTTTCTTTTTGGAGGGGGGAAAGCAGGGCAATTGGGGTTGTGACTTGCACAAGGTCACATGGCTAGTGTGTCAAGTGTCTGAGGTTGGATTTGAACTCAGCCCCTCCTGACTCCAGATCCAGTGCTTTATTCACTGCACCACCTAGCTGCCCCTCAAAAGTAATGCTGCTGGTGAATCCTTTCATAATGTGAACTATCCCTCTCTTAATCCAGAGTAGAGAAAATACTGGATATAAGGCCAGAAACCCTGGGTCTGAATTTGGGTCCTAGATCTGCCTGTGTATCCTTAGGAAAGTCAGTTGAGCTCAATTTCTTTCTCGGTAAACCCAGGGGAGTGGACTAGAAAGGTTCCTTGGCAGCTCAAAATCCTGCCATTTACTTTTTTGTTTCATCTATATGACTATATTTTGCAGTTTTTGAAAGCAGAGCCCACCTGTAGTATCTTTGCTGGGTCGACAAGAGGAGCCATATTGTACTTGGGAAGAACAGATGGTGTCTTGGGGTCTGTAACCTCTTCCCCAGCCCCACCCTTTCAGTTGTGGAGGGAGTAGGGCAAGTGGGCTTAGTATATCACACACACAATTACCATTTGTTACCTCGGGTGATAGTTCCAAGAAACAGAGATGTGCCTCTTTTCAACTGCAGTTAAACCACAGTTTTGGAGTGATTGCAGCTCATGATCTTCTTACATCTTCTTTAGCACGTTGTTTTCACAGCTTCAAATTCTGACTGTCTTAAAAAAATAGTTTCAAAAATGAGTCTAAAACCACATCCACCTGGTTTCCTTACTCCTCATAGTAAGTGGCACTTATCGATAATGAGACTTCTGGGGCTACCTGTGAAGCCACTGATAAGGTCCCCTTGGAGTCCAAATGATGACTATGAACTTGTGACTTTTCTTCATCTGTAGAATGGAGAGGATAACATTTGCACTATGGTTTTTATGAAGACAGATAGATTACTGACTGACTCAGGAGACAGAAGACCAGGGTTCAAATTCTGATATTTGTATGGCCTTGGAAAAGTCACTAGACTGCCCAAAAAGTGCATGGGCACAAAAAAGGTGAAGAACCTTTAAGGTTGCTAGAGCATATTCAGAAGATCAAAGCTCACAGAGGATCCTAGCTGTAGAGCCATTAGGGACTTCAGAGGCCATCTTGTCCAACTCCCTCAGAAGAGGCCCCATGCATCCTTTCTTAGAGCCGTGTTTGTAAAAGTATAAACTAAAATGGAGATGATTATGAAAGAAATCAAAGGTTAGTGAAAATAAAGATGTAATTTTTTCACCATCCAAGTTCACACACACCCTCAAATCTATTCATAGTCCCCAGGTTGAGAAAATCTGTCTTCAAAGGGTTGTGTACAGCACTGGGATGGCTTTGTTATGATTGGCTTTCTCAGAAACACCAACAGTTCACACGTTTTCCAGCTCTCCTTTCTCAGTAGGTACCTCAATCCCCTTTATTGATTTTTGATCTTGAGAGTTGGCTTTTGGTACTAACCACCATGTAGATGGGAGGCGAGATGATGGAGGCTTGCCCTATCCTGGCGCAGTTTTGCTGGCAGGTCTCTTTCATAGTTGAACAAAGATCAGCACTTTTTCCCTCACCTTTCCCCTAAATTTACCTCAACCTCCCTGTCCCCTCTCTCTCTCTGTTCTAAGGCTTCCAGATATATATGCAGCCCAGGGGGACAGAAAGACTCCCGGACTTGGAATCAAGAGACCTGGAGAGTCGATCAATTAACAAGGACATTATGCCCCAAGCGTTTTGTGCTATGAACTGGGATACAAAAGCAAAAGGGAGACAGTTCTTGCCCTCGGGGAGCCCACATTCTAATATGTAAAGTACATTTGAGACTCCAAGGAAGCAGCTGGAAGATAAGCTTGGGGAGGAAGGAAGGCACAATGTTTGTTACCTACACAACCTCCGGCAAGTCCCTTCCATTCTCTGAGCTATTTTCATCTTTGTAAAATTAGGGGTTGCAACTAGAGGATCCCCAAGCTCAAAATCCTCTCCAGTTTGGGATGTCAGAGGAGGGCTTAGTATTGGCTGCTACTTTTGAGCATTTTATGAAAATAGAAAACATTTACAGCTTAAAATGCAAAGGAAGTTGAAAATGTTTAGATCTTGTTTTCATAATTACATAAAACATATTTGCTCATTGGGAGATGAGGATTGTGAGATGAATACCATCTGATTTTTAAAAAATAAAAAAATATCCGAATCCTGGAATTAAACCACAGCCTTTCATTGCCTGTATTTTTATGTAAAAATGAATGTTTGTCCAAAGGAATTGAAGTAGAAAGGAACAGACTTTCTCATACTTTTATACAATCACTACATTCCTCTAAGGTTGTATGGAACAACCGCTTTAGAACTGAGGTCTTTTCAATCCAAAAAGTATTATTTAAGTACCTACTAGAAAAAGAACAATTCAATTGAATTGAAACCAGGAGCTGTGGGGTTTTTTTTGTTTGTTTTTTGCTTTTGGAGAGGGGGAAGGGAGGGCAATTGGGGTTAAGTGACTTGCACAAAGTCGCACAGCTAGTTTTTGTGTTAAGTGTCTGAGGCTGGATTTGAACTCAGGTCTTCCTGACTCCAGGGTCAGTGCTATAGTCACTATACACCTAGCTGCCCCTAGGAGCTGTGTTTTAAACCAATATAGTTGATGAGCCATTAGTAAATTTAATACAGGGGGTGGTTAGGTGGCACAGTGAATAGAGTACCATCCCTGGAGTCAGGAGGACCTGAGTTAAAATTTGGCTCCAGACACTTAACACTTACTAGCCATGTGACCTTGGGCAAGTCACTTAACCTAGATTGCCCCTCCCCCCAAAAGCAATAAAAAAGTAAATTTAATACAAAAAGAGAAAATGGAAAATAATAAAATTACAAATAAAAAGTAGCAACCACAATTTAGACAAAAGAAATTTATAATATCATTAAGGAAGAGTACTCATAGTGGTAGTCCAACAAATTATAGAATTTAAAGGAAACAGATGATTGTTTACAAAAATATAAATGACCAAAACTAAAGTAGGAATTTAGTGATTTAAATAGACCAAGAAGAATTAAGATGTTATCAAATAATTACCACATAAAAAACCTGGCCCAGATGGACTCGTAGCTGAATGATTTCAAATGTTCCAAGAATAATCTTATTTCATAAATAGAATATTTAATTAACACGTACTATGTGTCAGGTACTATGTTAAAACACCAAGGATACAAATACAAGTCAGTAAGGCAATCCCTACCCACCAGGAGCTTGCATTTTAATGGGAAAAGACATACAGAGAGCTGGAAAGTGGAAGAGGGGATATTCGATATGAGTGGCAATTTGGTGTGGAGATGACTAGGAAGTGTTGTGGAGTTCTGTTTCTGTACAAGAAAAGACAAAAGCTTACCTTTTGCAGTCCATGGTGTTTCTAGTACGGACTACCTTGGCTGTAACATAAGGATGATGGCTAGAGTGGAGGTGACGTGGTTTGGAGTTTGTGGCTGGGAAGTGATTACGTATTATTCATAATTGCAGAAAAAGATGATACACTAGCTGAAATAGTGCACTACTCCTTTTTCCAAATGAGTCAAGGAGACAGGGTAGTCACCTGGGGAAAGATTGCTGGTTTTGTTCCTTATGTGGCCTTATACAAGTCACTTCCCTTCCCTGGGCCTCAGTTTTCTCACCTATAAAATGAGATTATTGCACTAGATTCCCTCTGAGGTCCTTTCTAGTCTTAGATCTAGAGTACTATAATCCTACTCTGGGGTCTACAGAAAATAATGGAACAGGGGAATTGATTAGATTTTCTTATTTTTGTTGTTTCCTACACATATGGGCAGTTACTCTCTAATTTACTATCCCACTCAGTACCAATGTCTTTCCAAACATTTATTCATATTTTTGCTGCTGAACCAAGTTGGAAAAATCCATTAACTGTGTTAATAGTATTCACTATAACTTTATGTTACATAATCTTGACTGGACCCTCATTGCGCTAGACAATCCTTTTACACCTCTAATTTACTCACTATCTCATTTTACCACAGCATCTCTTCCAAATCTTTTCATCCCTCCTTAAATCTCCCATGGGCTCTCCCTATCCTCACCATCTCATGAGAATCTTGCCATATATTTCACTAAAAGAAAATTGAGGCCATTCTCAGAGTTCTATCTTTTCTCCCCTCCTCACTTCACATCACTTGGATGCCTTTTGCTACTATCTCCTCCTTCATCCCTTTTTCATATGTTTAAGGGAAAACCCCTTAACATGTACAAGTGGTCCTATTCCATTTTGTCTTTTCCAGCAGATTGTTCTCTCTATCTTCACTCTATAGAGTGTTCCCACTCTCTTATCTTCAATTTTTCCCTGTCTACTGGCTGTTTTCTTAATGTCTACAAACATTCCTTTATCTTCCCCATTCTCAAAAAAAAAAACCCCTCACTTGTTAAATTCATCTGTACTAGCTAAAGTCCTGTATCTCTCTTCTCCTTTGTGGCTAAACTCTTTGAGAAGGCCATCTACAATCAATTCTATCATTCATCCTCCAAGTAACCTAGATTCACAAACTAGGTGTGAATCTCTCACTATCCATCCCCCCCAAAGAGCCAATCAGTTGCCAAGTTCTGTTGATTTTTTTCTTCACAACATCTATTTAATATACCCCCTTATTTCCTCTGATACTGCCACCACTCTGGTGCAGGCCTTCATATTCTCAAACATGGATGGTTACAATAGCTTTCTACTTGGTCTTCTTGCATCAAGTGTCTCTCCACTACAATTTCTCATCCTAAAACACAGCTCTCTCCATTTCTAACTCCTATTCAGTTGACTCCAAGTAGCTCAGTATCTCCTCTAGGATCAAGTAGAAAATCTTCTGTTTGGCTTTTAAAACCCTTCATAACCTGGTCTTTCCCTGGACTCCGACCTTTCTAATAATCTTACACCATCCCTCCTCACCCCCACTATATATTCTGTGATCCAGTGACACTAGCCTCTGCGTTTCTAGCACAAGATATCTCATCTCCCAGCTCTGGATTTTCATTGGCTGTCCTCCAGCCCTAGAATGTTCTCCCTCCTCATCTCTGCTTCCTGGTTTCCCTGGCTTCCTTCAAGTCTAGAATTCTGTCTTCTACATGAAACCTTTCCTAATCCACCTTAATTCTAGTGTTATACTTCTATTGATCATCTCTATTTATCCTGTATATGGCTTGTTTGTATATAATTTGCATGTTGTCTTCACCATTAGACTGTGAGCACCTTGAGATCAGGGACTGTCTTGCTTTTCTTTGTATCCTTGGTGCTTAGTTGTTCAAAATTCAGTGGCAAGACAAAAGTCAAGACAACTGTTGATGGCCCAGGATGCAGAGGATCACTTTGGCATCTTCTATGTC
Organism: Pseudocheirus occidentalis; assembly: GCA_028646575.1. NCBI lineage: Eukaryota > Metazoa > Chordata > Mammalia > Diprotodontia > Pseudocheiridae > Pseudocheirus > Pseudocheirus occidentalis. The sequence goes on from JAQQSW010000684.1 coordinate 20,023, forward strand.
TGACCAAGTTCTAAAGCCTCCACAGTGCCTGCTTCAGTCACCTTAATTCACCAAAATGTTCTCAAAATGAGAACAAATTGTTCTTATCTAACCATTCTGCTAGGGGGACGTCTTCATATGCTTGGGGTAGATACCTCACTGTCTCAGTGACAGGTTTGTGGCCTGTTGCTTACACTCAACCTGGTTTAACCCATGCCAAAATGGTTTACCAGGACGTGGACACTGTGCATACCACAGCTTTTTAGAATCACAGATGAGGGTTGGGTGCCAAGTGGACCCCAAAGGTGGATGAGCAGCCTTGAAAAATGGCTTAGCCCTCACACAAGAGGTGCTAGTGCTCCCTGAACACCCCCATAGACCCCAGGAGGTGCTTATTAAATGCTTTTTGACTTGACAACTTTTTATTTTTAACCACTATATTCAGAGAAATAAGGCTACAGATGCAGCACAGAATTTCTTATCTTGATGAGGTTTATGGAAGGATATTCTTTCTAGCCAGTAGAGGTCTCAGGAAGTCTGGAGATGAGAAGTCAGGTCATCAGGTCTGTGTTCGACCTCCTCCAGCTATGTGAGCAGCTCAGATGCCCATAGTTTCACATCAGCTCATGCAGAAGGGTTTTGGGAATGATGGCAGGACTAGTGGGGGATTATGATACCACAGATTATGACATCACAATCAATGAACAAACATTTGTTCAGCACCTTCTATGTGCTAGGCATTGAGCTAGGCATTGGGCATACCAAGGCAAAAGAAAAACTATTCCTATTTCCTGCTTGTCATTTCTTATAGCACAATCCTATACTGCAACTTGTTCTGTCCTTCCCCAAATTAATGGACATCCCCTCCATTTTTAATCCTTTTCCACCACAGAAAGAATTGCCATAAATATTTTTGTACATGTAGGTTCTTTTCCTTTTTCTTTGATCTCTTTAGGATACAGATATAGTAGTGCTATCGCTGGTTAAAGGGCATTCACAGATTGACAGCTCTTTGGGCATAGTTACAGATTATTTTCTAAAATGTTTGAACCAGTTCACACCTCCACCAACAACCAACCAATGGGCAACATCATTGCCCTGATTTTTCCATTTCCCTTCCAGCATTTGTCATTTTCCTTTTCTGTCATATTAGTTAATCAGATAGGTATGAGGTGGTATCTCAGAATTGTTTTAATTTATTTTTCTAATCAATACTGATTTAGCACATTTTTTCATATGACTACATATAGCTCTGAGTTCTTTGCCTGAAAAGTCTCTGTTCATATCCTTTAACAATTTATCATTTGGAGGATGACTCATATTCTTATAAATTTAACTCAGTTCCTTATATATTTGAGAAAGGAGACCTTTATCAGAGAAACTTGTTGTAATTTTCTTCCCCACCCCATCTCAGTTTTCTGCTTTTCTTCAAATCTTGGCTGCATAGGTTTTGTTTGTGTAAAACCTTTTTAATTTAATGTAATCAAAATAATCTATTTTATATCCCATAACACGCTCTATCTTTTGTTTGGTCATAAATTCTTCACTTTTCCATAGATCTTACAGGTAAGCTATTCCATGTTCCCCTAATTTGCTTATGGTATTGCCCTTTATGTCTAAAAATTGGGGGGGGGGAAAGGGAGGCCACACATAGCCTTCCAAGTCCTTAATTGTGGCCCTTCAAGTGAGTCCAAACTTCACAGAATAAATTCTCTTAATAAAAAGAATTGTTCTGAGAAAACTTGGATTCAATCAGATGTCACACCCAAGGACCACGTGTGGCCTCAAGGCTGCAGGTTCCCCAACCTGACTAAATTGTGTACCCAAGTATGTAACTTTCCTAAAACTCAACATCATATACAGTGAGGGAACACTAGAAAATTTCCCACTAAGAATGGGCAAAAACAAGGACATCACCTTGGAGGGCTTAACATTGGAAACAAAGAGGTAAAAATTATCATTATGTATATGACATGATAGTGTTACCCAGAAATTCCAACTGTTTCAACCAAAAAATTAATGGAGACAATGACTGAATTCAGCAAAATTGAAGAATATAAAATCAATCCACAAAAATGATTTACATTCTTATACTAGTAGCAGTACATTTTAAGAAAACATCATAAAAGGAGCCCCAGTTAAAAATCAAATATTTGGGAATTAACCTACTTAGAAATAAACAAAACCAGAGAAATGATTAGCTAGACCCCCAATCTTTATGCATGGGTTGGATTAGGGCAGCAGTTCTCAACCTGTGGTTCGTGACCCCTTTGGGGGTTAAACAACCTTTTCACAGGGGTCACAGGAGTCGCCTAAGACCATCAGAAAACAGATATTTCCGATGGTCTTAGGAATCGAGACACCACTCCTCTATCCATCTCCAAGCAGATCCACCCACATGCAGATACACCCAGATACAAGTATTAAAGGGTCACAGCATTAGGAAGGTTGAGAAGCACTGGATTAGGGGGACAGGGACTGTAATGAAGAAACCTCCTCTACCAATGAAGAACAGCATCCTCTCTTACACTTTGAGCTTTAAAGAGCTGCCCAGAGCACTGAGAGGTTTGGGGGGGGGGGTTAAGTGACTTGACCAGGTTCACGGCTAGTATGTGTTATAGATGGGACTTTAACCTAGCCAACTCTTTATCCACTCAATTATGAAGCCTTCTCCTGGGTTTCTATTAATACAGTAAAAAATGCCAATAGTCTCCAAGTTAACTTACATATTTTGCCAATCAAAATATCAAGGGTTTTTTAAATAGATGAAAGCAAAAATAATATTTATATTAAGAGTCATACTTGAAAAGGAAAGTGGAAGTATGACTAATGTGGAAATATGTTTAATATGATTGTGCACGTATAGCCTATATCAGATTGCTTATTGTCTTGAGGAGGGGGGGAGGGAGGAAGAAAGAAAAAATATTGAAACTCAAAATCTTATAAAAGTGAATGCTGAAAACTATCTTTACGTGTCATTGGAAAAAATAAAATACTATTAAGTGGGGGCAGGGAGGAAGTGAATAAAAGGGATCTTGTGCTCCCCAACTTTAAACCATGTTACAAAAAGAGTTATCAAAACTATCTGATCTTGGGAAAAAGAGAAATAACTTAAATTCAAACTATTTTTTTCTTTCTCACATTTGTTTCTTTCTCACCACTCACAAGGATCTCACCTCTCACCTAACTATTGCACTAGCCCCCTTAATTGATCTCCTTGTCCTCTCCAATCCATCATCCACACAGCTGCCAAAGGATAGTTTTACCTGGGGGATCAAATATAAGTGCCTATCCCTGGCATTAAAAACCTTCTCAATCTGGATCCATTCCTTTCTTTTCAGTGTCATTACACATTACTCCCCTGCATGCACTTTACAATTCAGCAAAACTGATTTAATTCCTGTCCCTCACACAGGAAGCTCCAATTGCCTCCTTTGTGTTGGCTGTCCCCCATGCCTGGAATTCCTCCCTCCTCACCTCTTCTCTTAGAATGCCTAGCTTCCTCAAGCACTGCCACCTTGCTGGATTCCCACAGCTCCATGTACCTTCTTCTCTAAAGTTACCTTGTATTCATTTTGTATGGATTTTGTGTATCCTTATATGTGTACGTATCCAGGAGATATATGTATACATATGTACAGGGTTTCTGGACAAAACAAAAGCAATTGTTATTTACATTCATTCTGAGCCAATCAGGGCCCAAAGAGTGATCAAATAGGGCTTAGTCTGGGCCCAGAGTGATTTGCAGTTAAGGCTGGTCCTTAAGAGAAACAAAATGAAACAAAACGAAAATTTCAGAGATTAAAATTTACATTCTTTTTGGGCAGAGTATCACCAGGTAAGGCTGTGATACCCTATGTAGAGAGTGAAGAAAGAAAGAAAGAAGGAAAGAAAGAAAGAAAGAAAGAAAGAAAGAAAGAAAGAAAGAAAGAAAGAAAGAAAGAAAAAAAGAAAAAAAGAAAAAGAAAGAAAAAAAGCTGTGTTGCCCAACTGGAAGCTTGGTCCCTAGTGGCCAGCTCCTTCTTCACTCACAGAGGTTGCTGTTTGTCCTTCCTTCTTCAAGAGAACCATCACCTACCATCTTTTTTTTTAAGAGGTCATTCTTTGCCTCATTTCTTAAAGCCTTAATCACTGAATAGGGGCTGCCTCAGTCAAGCTGAGACCGATTAAAGACCTTAGCTTGAAAAGGACCAGGGTCTCCTTTTGCATCCTGGGCCATCTCCAGTCATCCTGATCCATATCTGGCCACTGAACCCAGATGGTTCTGGAGGAGAAAGTGAGACTGGTGACTTTGTACAGCCTTCCATGTCATCACCTCCCTGATGTCATGGTCCCCTGTGCTGAGAACACTGCATGGCATGTAGTGAGTGCTTAATAAATTTTTGGTGAATGAGGGATATATTGTCTATCTTATAGAATGCAAGTTCCTTGAGGCCAAGACTTTCACTTTTGTTCTTGCATCTCCAAAGTCTATCACTGTTCTTGACACATAGTCCTCAGTTAATAAACGCTGGTTGGTTGACTGACTTACTGGTCAATTACTTGGTCTCAAATTCTGCTTGAAATACATATTGGTTGTACGATGCCAGTAAGTTGATTAAACTCTCTGTGCCTCAGGCATCTCTTTTAGAGATGAGTTGTTTTGTACACGGAATTTTCCTACCTGGATGCAACCACCAGTCCAGATTAATAGACAAACAAACAAATAAATGTGTGTGTGTGTGTGTGTGTGTTGATTGTAAAAATAAAACAAAGCAGAATCCCTCCAAAATGCCAGCAAGTGAAATGTCTAGCTATAGCAACAAGTTAAATAACATTGTGTCACATAACACTATAATGTAATTGATGCTGACAGGCGGGAATACAGAGAAAGCAGGAAAGACCACTCCGAAACTTGGCATTGGCTTTTGGGAGGCAGCTTGGGCCAGGGGAAAGAGCATTGTCTTGGAGTCCCCTGAGACCCAAGATCAACCCTTGCCCTTCTCCTGGTCCTAGTTGTGTGGCCTTGGGCTAGTCACTTAACCTCCTGGGGTCCTGGCTTTTTTTCTCCTTGCACTTTTATAAAGTTGGATTTTGATGACCTCTGATATCCAATTTTTTTTTATTATTTTTACATATTTTTTTTTGCTGGAAGCACACACTTCAGTAATCCAATTTTTTAAAAAATCCAAATAAAAGTAGAACCAGAAAAATGGATGTTGTAGTCAGGCCATTTGACGTGTAAAGTGAATGGGTGGAAGGATAAATGGATAAAGGACAGGTGTCCTGACCTACTTGTCAGTGGGCAGTCAGTCTCACCATTTCCAGGTCTTCGGTGCACATCCGGACATGTCCAGCACGTTCAACAAAGCAGAGTCAGAAGCCAGGAGAGTGACTGATCAGCAGACAGTTTTATTTTTCCTTCTCATCTTTTCCTTCTCCATCCCCTGGTGCTTCCCCTTTTATTCCCCTTTGTGAGCCCCTTAGACAAAAAGTCCACATTCCTTGTGGCTGCCTGATGCCACAAGGGTCGGGTAAACATGTAGAGGAAGGATGGAGCTCACGTCCTGGAACAGAGCATATCAACAGAACATCTGGGTTGTGAAACGCAGAACTAACAGGACACACTGACTCAAGGGTATAACGCTTTGGTCATATCCCTTTGGTTTTGCTGTTTATGTTCATCTGCATTCTCAGTATATTCTGAATTCTCAGTATATTCTGGCGCTCATGCTCCCAGGCAGAACTATATGTAACTTTCCCCTATCTTGTTATGCGCAAAGCACGCCTGAAGGTGGTGATGATTTGCTTCTAGGGCTTCCAGACTAGATTTTATAACAGAGCTTAGTAATCATATCAAGCAAGGCGTTAACAACAGGAGAAAACAAATCACACCAAAAGCAACCATTCCTAAGACTAGCCAATGATTGAAAAAAAGTCCATGTAGAATACTAGCCAGTCAGGGTTTGTGCGAAACCAGTCAGTCCGGGTTTGTGTCCAGTCGTATGGTTCCGGTACACGTGCTGTAGCTTTAGACATGTCATTGATCAATTTATCAAGATCTAATAAATCAGAGGTTACATTATCCTTAGTAAATATTCCATTCAAATGTTTTTTAACTTGCTCCCAACTCCCATTAAAAGGTAAAGGGGTTACACAATGATATACATATCGATAATCACAATGCATAAGCATTCTTTTCTCTAACATATCTACTTCATCACCTATATTGGTTAAAGCTTCTACTGCTTGTATAGTTCCTCACAGTTTTTTGTTTATGATAGTTTGATCGAGAAAGGCCTGAGTCATGTTACGGGATAGCTCTTCTAAGACATCTGCATTCACCATCTGAATGTGTGCATTCTTGACAGACAATGCCAAAGAAGTAGACCTAGCAAGAAAGGAAAGTAAAGCAAGTATACCTAACACAATACAGCTAACACAGAGTTTCTGCCTTGTAGGAGCCAAGTCCCCTGTGATCTTTGTCGGTGTGTGTCTTGCTGCACTTTCTTGCCACCTGTCAGCAACTATGACAGGCAGAAACATTTGTGGGGGACAAAAAATAGGATCTGTCCAGTCATATTAGTGATGCATTCAGCCACTGAGCAATTGCGGCACATAACATTGTACAGGCCATTTGGTGCACTAGAAATGTTGACTTGTGATGAAGGAGATGTAGTATCGTCTTTCTATTCCTACATCGGTGGCTCTTGAGCTTCCCCTGCTTTCCCTGTCTCTTCTTTTTCAGGGACCTGTATTCTTTTGACTGGAACCCAGATATCTCCATGATCTGTAGAGAGACAAACAGAGCCTGGACCCCACATTAGCACCTGGTAAGGCCCCTCCCATTTACCCAAAGACTTTTTATAGAGAACCAGACATTCTCCTGTGGTTACAGCCGATGGAGGCATTTGTAACACACATTTTATTTGTATAAAATGTTTCATGGCAGGAGAGACATCTGTAGCTTGGAACAATTGTAAAAAATTATAAGTGTATAAAGCACAGTCAAGGGCAGCCTGTGTCAACCTCCCCCTCCCCCTTTCTTGTTTAGCAAGGAGCACTTTCAATGAACAATTGGTGTGTTCAACAATGGCCTGTCCAGTAGGATTATATGGGCTTCCTGTGACATGAGTAATGCCCATTTCTTGGAAGAAAGAAGCAAGGGCAGCAGAGGTATATGCAGGGCCATTATCAGTCTTTATTTCTAAAGGGGTACTGGATAATGAAAAACAATGAAAAAGATGATTTTTAACATGATTTACTTGTTCACCACCCTGTGTTGTGGCCATGAGGAAGCCAGAAAATGTGTCAACTGTAACGTGAACTGCGACACCCTGAACATGGGTAACATCCATCTGCCACAATTCATTGGGAGATTGATCATGGGGGTTAACCCCAGCCAAAGAAGGGGGGTAAAAAGAAAGACAGCATCTGCACTGCTTCACAATTCGCCTAGCTTGTTCTTTTGTGAGACCATATAGTCGACGCAGAGAGTGAGCTGACATGTGAAAGTGTTTATGAGCAGCTTGTGTACGGGATACAGATGAAGAGTAATAGGCCCCAGTGGATGCTCCCGAATCAACTAATTGGTTGCCTTAAAAAATGGGACCTTGACAGTCTGTATGAGATTGAATATGTAATATATAAAAGGGGGACGACTGAAGAGAAAGTGTTTCTTGGAGTTGAATTAAAAGAGAACTGATAGAAGTTCTTTCATGTAAGACTAAAGCTGTTTGAATTTTTTGTAAAACACCAACAGCATAGGCACTGTCAGAAATTATATTGATTGGTTCGGGATAAAGGCGAAGGGCTTGTATTATGGCAAACAATTCATTCTTTTGTGTAGAATCATAAGGAGCGTGAAGAATTGTATATTTTTGCTCTTGCTGATGATATATGGCAGCCCTGTGGTCTTTGGTTGCGTCAGTAAAGACGTTGGGTCCTACAACAGGAATATTAGTAAGTAAAGGTATAGGGGGTATATGCCATTCAGTTAAGAGTGACTTAGTATTAAGGGAGGAGGGGTCGCCTGTATCCACCCATTGAGTTAAGGTTGCCCAATAAATGCAATTCTGGGCCAACTCATCTATTTCTTGTGTAGAAAGTCCAGGATGGATAATAGGGCAGCTACCAAAAAGAATAGTGACCCTTTTTCCTGCTTCCAATAGTACCTGGCAGGCCACAGTTAAATATGTTTCTAGGGTACAAGTGCTGCAAACACTATAGACCCACTCCAGAATGGAGTCAGACTGATGAATGACTGCAAAAGGGTATGTACTCTTAAGAAGAGTTATTTCTATTGCTTTGGACATCACCCGATCAGTAGTGGAGCCGTGGCATAATGCCAGAATTTGTTCTATAGACCTTAGGGCTTCGGTGGTCCATTTTCTAGGGGATTGAAGGGCAGGATCACCCTTTAAGATAAAGGTTTCATCAATTGAGATGGTATTGGGACACAGGTACGTACCCACTGTATAGCACCTACTAATTTCTGAAAATCATTAAGAGTTTTTACTTTATCAATATCTATCTTTGGGGGTATTTGTGACACTGTGGCCCCCTGCACTATATAACCCAAATAGTGAAAAGGATAATGTATTTGTATTTTTTCTGGAGCAACTTGCAGGCCCAGATCCTGTAATTCTTCCATTAACATCTTACTTATGGAGGCCAGTATTTGTCGGTCAGGAAGTGCTATAAGGATGTTATCCATGTAATGACAAATATAGGCCTGGGGCCACAAGGAATGAGGTTTTTCCAGGGCTTGGGCTACAAACCACTGGCAAAGAGTAGGACTATTAGCCATGCCTTGAGGTAAAACCTTCCATTGGTAATGTTTCATAGAGGCTTTAAAATTGGTCTGAGGGACTGAGAAAGCCAACTTCTCTCTATCTGTTGGGTGCAAGGGAAGGCTGAAAAAGCAATTTTTAATATCAGCCACCCACACATGATAACCTTGTGGGATGGCATTAGGGGATGTGAGCCCAGGCTGTAAAGCCCCCATGGGCTCCAACACAGCATTGACACCCTGCAAGTGAGTGAGAAACCTAAATTTCCATGACTTCTTTTTTGATCACAAAGACCAGGGAGTTCGATGGGGAAAAAGATTCTTCAATGTGTCCTGAGTCTAATTGTTCTTGAACGAGGCTTTGCAAAATGAGGAGCTTTTCTGTAGTAAAGGGCTACTGGAACTTCCATGTTGGGGTCTTTGTCTTCCACCATAAAGGGGGACATGTGCTCCTCTTGACAGTGACCCCAAAGAAAAATTCTCATTGGTGAATTTCAAGTCTAAACTTTGCATGATTTGTCGGCCCCATAAGTTTAAACCAAGGCCAGGGACTGCTAAAGGTTTCACAAAACCATGACTGCCATCTAGTGACCATTCCAGCCAGTTTTTCGATTGAGTGAGGACAAAAGGAGCAGTGGGACTGGACTGTACTTTACCATGCCCTCTTTCAATTCTTTGTTTTTCATTCTATAGCAACATGAGCCCTCCTCTTACCTCCAGGGGCTTGAGGATGATCAACTACTACAGGGCAAAGTCCCCATCTGCTGATGTCTTCCCCTTGCAAATGTGCACATCTTTTACCTCTTTGGGTAAGGACAAGGAATGGAGCTCCTTCTCTCGTTCTTGCACATTGAAGTGTAATTGGTTGAACATTGGGGCAGAAGGCATTTCCTCTGGGGGAGGTGGCGGCCAAGGAGGATCGGGAAAGCCGCTATCACAGCTTTTGGCTGTCTTACTTTCAGTTTGACATTCAGCCGAAAAACTCTGACTGGGTGGTCAGGGCCAGAAAAAGCTGCTTTAACCACCCAAAAAGCATAAAATCTTTGTTTTCCAGGAACCCAGGGGTGGTTTGCTTGTAACTAGTCATTTGTTCTTCTACCATACCCCATTTCTGACTATCTACCCCCATGGAATTAATCCACAGCAAGACAGTCTGTACTTTGTGTATGAAAGCATGGAGGTCCTTCAGGGGCAGTGTGACTCCCTGCTTTTTTACTGCTTTGCTTTGTAAAGCTGTCTTGCCCAGATCTCTGGCTCTTCTGGCTTAATTATGGGTATGTTCTCCATCTTACTGCCTGGGCTTCCCTTGCCTATGGGGTACTCTACTAAGTCTTCCCATTTTCCACAGGGTCCGACTACCCATTTAAGTCCCTTGTGTCCCTGTTTGGGTACTACTTCTCCTGACCTACTTGTCAGTGGGCAGCCAGTCTCACCATTTCCAGGTCTTCGGTGCACATCCAGACATGTCCAGCATGTTCAACAAAGCAGAGTCAGAAGCCAGGAGAGTGAATGATCAGCAAACAGCTTTATTTTTCCTTCTCCCCTTTTCCTCCTCCATCCCCCAGTGCTTACCCTTTTATTCCCCTTTGTGAGCCCCTTAGACAAAAAGTCTGCATTCCTTGTGGCTGCTTCTGATGCCACAGGGGTTGGGTAAACATGTAGAGGAAGGACAGAGCTCACGTCCTGGAACAGAGCATACCAACAGAACATCTGGGTTGTGAAATGAAGAACTAACAGGACACACTGACCCAAGGGCATAACACTTTGGCCATGTCCCTGTGGTTTTGCTGTCTATGTTCATCTGCATTCTCAGTATATTCTGGCGCTCATGCTCCCAGGCAGAACTACATGTAACTTTCTCCTATCAGACAGGGACTCAGGAAATAGAGTGAGAAGCAAGTGGTGACAGTTTATGTGTTGTAATCAATTCATTTAAAAGCAAATAGTGGCAATTTATGTTTAACTAGCTGTGTTGGTGTTTAACTTTTCATGGGTTGCATTTTTTAGAAGGGTTTGTAGACTTCTGAGAATCAGTAGGGGTCGCTGGAGGGCACCTTCATCTCCCACAATGCTCCAGGGCATGCTCAGACCAGATTTTAAAGCCTGCTCAGGTGTTCGGACGCCATAGAGGAGACTTTGGTCTGGCTACTGCTTTTCCTATTAATGGGTAAAGGAGGTTGCCATTAACAATTGTCCTTTTAGGGGCAGAGCCAAGATGGCAGTGTAGAAGCAGCAAAGTTTCGCAGCTCCCACACAGCCACCTTAAATATCCAGAAAATACAACTCTAAACAAATTTTAGGGCTCCAAAACTCTCAAAAATACAGAAAACACATCTCTGGCTGAAGGCAGCTCAGCAGGTGAGGCTCATCACAGCAGGCTGGGAGCCGAGGCCAGCCCAGCCCGAAACCACAGTCTGGCCCCAGGGTGGTTGGGAGAAGCTGCAGCTGAAGTCTACAATTGAGTGGATCAGTGGTACCTGCCACAATCTCCACATTTATCAAAACAGAAGAAATAAGGCTAAGAGAAAGGTCAGTGGAATTCAAGCTAAACTTTGGGGGAAAAAAGCAGTCTGGCCAAACTGCTCCCAGGGCAAGAAAGCAGCCCAACCTGGCTGCTTCAGAGCTCCTGACCTGCAGATTGCAGGGGGGCCAAGGTGTATGATCAGGGCCAAGGGATCTTGCGTTGAGCAGCCTGGATCTGGATCATGGTCTTGGGTGGTGGTCCTTGGGGGCTCTTTCAGCGAGTCAAAGCTCGTGGGGGTTGCAGCACCCCCCTAATAGCTCTGGCAGCTGTGAAAACCCTAGTGATTTGGGACAGAGCTTTCCTCCCTGGAAGCAGAGTTCCACAGAGCTAAAAAATCAAGCAATTAATTGACTGGCCAACATGAGGAGAAGGAAGCAAATTAAGAACAGCAATAAAACTCTAGAATCCTTTTTTGTGGACAAAAAGGA
>JAQQSW010000685.1:0-31690 GCA_028646575.1 Pseudocheirus occidentalis
AAAAGAAAAAAAAAAAAAAAAAAGAAAAGAGAAAAGAGGGGTGGCTAAGTGGCACAGTAAATAGAGCACCAGCCCTGGAGTCAGGAGGATCTGGGTTCAAATCTGACCTCAGACACTTACTAGCCATGTAACCATTTAACCCCAAATGCCCTGCCTTCCCCTCCAAAAAAAAAGAAAAGAAAAGAAAAACAAACACATTGTTACAAATATGAATAATCAAACAAAATAAATTCCCTCATTGGCTGTATTGTTGTTGTTGTTGAGTCATTTCAGTTATATCTCAGTCCTCATGACCCCATTTGGGGTTTTCTTGGCAAAGATACTGGAGTGATTGCCATTTTCCCGTTCAGCTCATTTCACAGATGAGGAAACTGAGGCAAACAGGGTTAAGTGACTTATCTGGGGTCACACAATTAGTAAGTGACTGAGGCCAGATTTGAACTCACAAGGATGATTCTTCCTGATTGCAAGTCCATCACTCTATCCACTGCATTACCTAGCTGCTCTTTAAATGCCTTTGTTGTTGAATCATATTAATCATGTCTGACTCTTTGTGACCTCTTTTGGGGTTTCTTAGCAAAGATAATGGAGTGGTTTACCATTTTCTTCTCCAGCTCATTTTACGGATGATGAATGTGTTAAGTGACTTGCCCAAGGTCACACAGCTAGTAAGTATCTGAGGGTGGACTTTAACTCAAGAGGATGAGTTTTCCTGACTCCAGACCCAGCACTCTATCCACCACACCACCTAGCTACTCACCACTGACTGTATGCAAAAATGTAAATGCCTTATTGTATACCCTAAATTTATCATTGTTCTGTAAGAAGAGGGATAGTATGCTTCATCATCCATTCCCTAGAATCATGGATGATTATTGTGTTAATGACTGTTCTTAAAGTTTTCAAAGTTATTTGTCTTTATGATGTTGTTATCATAGAAATTGCTCTGTTAGTTCTACTTCATTCTTCATCAGTTTATAAAGGTTCTCAAAATTATTCATTTTCATCATATCAGTGTTATAGTTTAAATTGTTCTGCATCTGCTCACTCTACTCTGCATTTGTTCATGTAAGTGTTTTTTGGAATCATTTATTTTCTCATTTCTTCAGCAAAATAATATTCCATCACATTCATATGCCACAATTTATTCAGACATTCTTCAGTTGATGAACATCTCCTTAGTTTTTAGGTCTTTTGGAAGGGTCTTTTTATATACCACATTAAAAAAGTTGTTATGTTTTTGTGTATATGGGAGTTTTTCCTCTTTCTTTGACTTATTTTGGGTCTAGTAGTGCTATAGCTGATTTTAAAATCATCCACTATTTAGTGACTTTTGTGAATAATTCCAAATTGCCTTCCAGAACAGTCAACAGTGCATCAATGAGTATATTTTCCCATAGCCTTTCCAGCATTTATCACTTTCCTTTTTTCTCATATTTGTCATTCTGATGGGTGGGAGGTAAAATCCCATAAGTGTTTTTATTTACATTTCTTTAATTATAAGTGATTCTAGAACATCTTTTCTTAAGGATATATATGGGTACTGTTTCTTCCCTTGCAAACTTCCTGTTCATATCTTTAAACCATTTATCAATTTGATGTTTCTTTACCTCTATCTCTGACTTTCCATTTATTTAAAAAAAAGTCTCTCCATTTCTTCAAGATCCAACTCAGTGGCCATCATTTCCATGATGCCTCCCTGCACCCCTGCCCTTAAGTTGGAAGTGATCCTTCTGCCCCCAAATTCTCCCAGCACTTCTATGGGAACTATCCTTCAGATTTCTCACATTAGGTATATTATAGCTAATTGTAAATATGCTTTACCACTTCCATCATACCCATCAGATTTTAAGTTCCCTGGGGGCAAGAACTGTTATTTCACCTCTTTCTGTCCCCAGTGCCTAACATTGCCTTTTTACAGTATGTGTTCAATCAATTTGCTGAACAAATTGTTCTGAAAAGCATACCCAAGATAGAATGAAACACAGTGCATTATAGTCTTTTATATGTAAGGTTGCACCTATTTTCTCTGTGTTCTTGAAATCAATGATACTCTCTAGATACAGAAAAACAATAATTTGCATTTATAGAGTGCTTCCTCATGCAAATCCTATAGGCAAGTAATGCAAGCATTCTAATACTTGTACTCAAAACCATAATTAGAAATACTGGCATCAGGGGTCCACTAAATGGGGATGGGTGAATGGGTGATTCTAAAGTATGACCATTCCTAGTTAAGGTAGGCTAGATGCAACCATCATGAAGTTTAGGGTACTAAGGAATTGGAGGCCAAAACAGAAAATTGCCACATGTGTAGGGTTTTTGTCTAATGTTTTATCTTCATTTTTTTTTCTTTACCCGTTTTGTGATGTAGGAAATAATCCCAAGAGTTTGAAGCAGGTAAAGGTTAAGATGGAAAAGATTTGAGCCAGGTAAACTTCCTGAAAAGAAGGAAGTTCTTTGGAAATTCACAGATGACAGCAACAATGTTCAGGTAAGGATTGAGTAGGCTTTACTATTACTCTACCATCTTCTTCCTTCAGTTATCCTCTGGTTTTCCATTTCCTCATTTCTATAACCACTCCCAGTTTACCACTCCCTTTCTTTCCTCAAACTCCTCTGTTTTCTTTAGTCTTTCATTTCCTTTCTCATTACCTGCAACAATGTTACACTACATTAATATGGACATAGAATTACCCCCTTCCCTTTCCATAACATCTGACTTTGAATTTTATCACACTTAACCTTGAATTGTACTGGATTGTGTAGGAATAAGAATAAGTTGCTAAGGGAGACTGTGTAGTCACCTTCCCTTGAGATCTTTACATGTAAGAGGGATGTCTTTTTGAATGACAAAGTTCAAGTTGAATTCTGCTTTGAATCAGGATCAATGAGGAAGTCTATATACCTGAGGGAGTCTAGAACTTTTCATTAAGTATTTCGTTCATCATCACCAAGTCTAACCTTAAAGTATTTCCCATGTGGTAAGACTTGGAGGAGCTTACACTCTGCTAGCAAAACCTTAGTGGGGGAGGAGGGTCACACCAACAATATAATTAGATAGCAGAATAGCACTTTCCTATAGCAGCCTGTGATTCACTATATATTTGTTGTCCAAGAACCCAAAAATTTTGAAGAAAATCACCACCAAGTTTGCTGCAAGGGGAACTGTCAAAGGCACTGTTAACGATCATCTTGTAAGTCATAGGATCATGGGCTTAGAACTGGAAAGGATCTGAGAGGTCAACAATGAAGAACACCTCTTTCTACCTATCGGGAAAAATGAGGTCTAGAAATGTTAAATGACTTCCCCAAGGTCACACAAATAGTAAGAGAGAAAGTCAGGCTTTTCATACTTTTGGCTAGTATTTGAGTTGGCACTCAAATCGAGGTTTTCCTGACCCCAAACCCAGAACTCTATTTACTACAATACACTGCCTCTGAAAGTTACAGAAAGGAAACAAATCATGTTGGTGGATGAGGTTGAATTTCATGAATGGAATCACAAATTCTCAAAATACTGAGTAAATGTTCCTCCTAATAAAACCATTATCATTTCCTATTATCCATTTGCATGGATGTAATTTCCTGTTCCCATGTCCCAACGCCTTAGTGATGAACACAATTTTAAGCACATTGAAATAACAAAAAAAAGAAACAGACAGATCAAAAGAGTCTCTGATCAGCTCTAAAACTAAAATGGAAAGCATCTCCTCTTTTAATGAATGCTTTCTTATGATTTGAATAAGGGATGCAGTCAAGAGTCACCAGTTTCATTCTGTACTCCATTACAATGAGCTTGTCAATTCTCTGTCAACTTCAATTTCTCTCTTGGTAATAGTAGGAGAGGAGCCTTTGTTACTTTACAAACATTATTAGAAATAAATATTTGCTTGCATAATGCCTCATCATTCATTCACTTTTATACATCAAACAATATTTGTTGAGCATCATGGTTCTACTTCTCAATCTGTAGGAGAAACACCAGATACCAAAGTAAATAAAGATCATGAAAGTTTATGATAAGGATATCACCTTGTGAGGAGGATTAAAAGGGATAGCTTCAGTCAGCAGAACTCAAGGTTGTCAAGTCTACCTTCAATACTCTAATTAGCTCTGCTATATAGAGATAGATAGACTTTAGAGAATATATAGACTATATAGAAGAGATAGACTAGAAAACTAGTAGACCTTTGGGGTTCACCTATAAACTACAAGGGCATCTATGGTGACTTATGAAACTGGGCAATTGGGTTTTCAGGTAGATGAAGAATGCTTACTATGCAGACCATATGTTCACTCATTCAACAAGTATTAATTACCTACTGTGTGTCAGCAGTGTGTTAGGAATTAAGGATACAAAGACAAAAACAAAGAGCTCATTTCCCTCTAGGAACTTATACTCTAATAGAGGAAAACAATATGAATATAAGTAAATACAAATGTAATTAATTACTAAGTGATATACTAGCAACTAGGGACAGGGGAAATGAACTAATAGAAGTTGAAACTTAAGATTTGCCTTGATAGAAGCTAGGAATTCTTAAAAGCAGGGGCAAGAAAAGAAGGAAAGGGGAAGGGGAAAAACTTGGCAAATACTTGGAGGAAGGAGATATAATATTGGGTATGGAAATCAACAAGTAGGCTAGTGGGGATGAAATGTGAAGGAGAGAATTGTGGTACAAGCCTGGAATGGTTAAACAAGTTGTGATATACAATCATGATGGAATATTATTATGCTATAAGAAATGACAGTGACAGCAATATTGTTTTAAGAATAACTTTAAGTGGCTAAGTCATTTTGACTATTATAAATAGCCAAATTAACTACAAAGAACATATGAAAGAAGACACTATTTGCATCCAGACAAACAGAAGTATGTCTAGAATGGTTTTAGATACATACACATGTGTGTATGATATGTATATATAATATGTATGTGTATGTATATATACACATACATATATACTTATGCATATACATGTATACATATACATATTTGTGTCTAATGATAGCCCTCTCAGGAGGGAAAAAAAGGGAAAAAAGAAAGCTACATGATAATTTTATTATATATTTAAAAGGAATTGTAATTTGTATATGATAGATTTACAGTTTCATGTTCAATCATCTTTTTTCCTTTTATACTATGTTATGGAAATGTTCATTTTATTTCTGCTGAAGGACCTAGATTGGCTCCCAATTGATTGAATAAAATGAAATGCCTTTGTTCAGTCTTTAAATCCCTGCATAGTCTGTCTTCAGCCTACCTTTAAATTTGAAAAAAGCAATATCAGAGTGCATAGAGCCCTGGGCCTGGAGTCAAGAAGATCTGAGCTCAAATCTGCCTCAGATATTTACTAGCTATGTGAGCCTGGGCAAGACACTTAACCCTATTCCCTTAGTTTCCTCATTTGGAAAATGAGCTGGAGAAGAAAATGGCAGATATTTCATTGGTCTTCAGTTTCTCAACCAAAACCTTGAGGATACTGGTGAGTGGGATAAAGAACAAAGGATTTGGGGGAATTGACTTGGGTCCCCTCAGTAAGTATCAGAAGAATGGGAGACTGAATAGTTCATTCTTTTTTCACCATTAAGAAGTCACTTTTACATGTGCTTCTCCAAGCAAAGAAACTTAGGAAAAGGATGGTAAAACCATAGGCCCAGAAATAAGTGTGCCAAGGTTATGATAGGCTAGCAGAATACCTAGGGGAAGATACCAGAAGCATTTCTTCGTCTTCCCCATGTGGTGACTAACAAAATCCCCTTCAGTAACAGATATGGGGAACAGGAACCTGACAAAATCCAAACTACTCTGGATTTAGGATAGTTTTAGAAATTTCATCAGTTTATCTCCTGTCAGAAAATATTTTCCCAAAGTGACAGATACCCCATCAACATGAAAATCAAGAACACCTTTGCAATCTATTTCACGTTTGAGGAGCTATGCTCATTTGAAAGCTTCAAGTGGTTCTCGCAAATTTGGCCAAACAGATTGCTGTAGATACCACCAAGGTATGTAATAAATTCTTTTTTGGAGTCAGAAAATGATAGCTCAATGCACTCCTGGTTCTGGAGAGATGGTTAAGATCACACATTTGAAAATGAAAGGAACTTTTGATGTCATTTAGTACAACCTTCTCATTTGAATGCCGAGGAAACTGAGGCCTAAAAAGCTTAAGGAACTTCTTGAAGGACATATAGTAGCAGAGCTAGTATCAGAATCTAGCTTCCCTAACTCCAACTTCAGCACTCATTTGACTGACCATTCCATCAGGGGAAGTCTTGTCTGGGACAGACATTCCCCTAATGTGCTAATGGGTCAGTTACCTTCAACCTGACTTAAACCATCTACCAAAACAGTTTCACCTGGGTGTGGTTGTTTGCATATGCTACAGATTTTTGAAGCCACAAGAGAGAATAGGGTGAAGGTGGAGAGCAAAGGTGTATGACTGGCCCTAAAAGGAGCTCAGCAAACTCTTACACTAAAGTTGCTAGTTCTCCCTGAACATCTTATGCCCCTCTCAACTAATATCATTAGGAAAAACAAAACTGGGTACAAACATGTACAGTGAAACTTTGAGATACAGTGGAGGGTAGAAGGGCCTGCTGTGCTCTATTTCATGGAGTCATGAAGAGTCTGACATGAGTCAGACTAATCAACATGATCAAGCTAAACAAATTTCCACATTGGCAATGTTCAAAATAAAAATGTCTCAAGCTACCCTCCAAGACTGTCATCTTTCCATGAGCATCAAAAACTGGACAGCGTGTTTCATCATTACTTCTCTGGAATCATAGTTGGTCATTTGATATGATTAACCAGAATTTGAATGTCCTTAAAGCTGTATTCACAATATTGTTGCTATTATATAAATGTTCTCTTGACTCTGCTCACTTCACTTTTCACTTATTCATACAAATATTCTTAGGTTTCCCTGAAACCATCCTTTTCATCATTTCATACAGCATAATAGCATTCCATTACCTGTTCAGTCATTCTTTAATTTATAGGTACTCCTGCAATTTCCAATTCTTTGCTACCACACAAAAAACATGCTATAAATATTTGTGTACATATTGGTACTTTTCCTATTTCTTTGATCTCTCTGGGGTATCGGCATAGTCAAGGTATCATTGCGTCAAGGGGGAATTCAGTTTAATTATTTGGAGGGCATAGTTCCAAATTGCCTTCCATTGACAAAAGCAATTAACATTATAACTGGAGAGCTTACCTTCTAATCTAGTTCCTACTTATCCTATGCTTCTACCCTATTTTCAAAAACTCCCTACTTGCTCCCACATTCAGAAGAGACAATATAAAAAGTAAAAAGAATGGAGTTTATCCCAGTTGAGGACTGATTAAAGGAAATAGAGGTATGTAGTCTTAAAAAGGAAGGGCATAATTGATATCCTCAGGTATCTAAAAGTCTGCATCAAAGTGAGGGATCATTCTTGTTCTGATTAATCACAGAGTTTGATGTCATGGAAAGAATTCCTAACAATTAGAGCTATCAATAAAATGGAATCAACTAGAGGAGATTGTGGGTTCTCCCCTATTGGAGGGCTTCAAGGAGATTCTGAACTCCCATTTGCTAGAGGATTCCTGGTCAAATGTAGACTGAACTAGTTGATCCCTTAAATCCTTTTATCCTCTAATATTCTCTAATTTAAAAAAATCAATGTGGGGTACAGACAAGATAGTGGAGTAAAAACTGGCTCCCACCGCTTCCAATACTTGTAAAAAAAACTACTCTAAGCAAATTTTAGAGCTACAGAATCCACAAAGTGAGAGAGAGAAATGAATCTCCTGCTGAAGGCAGCCTAGCAGGCCAACATGAAAAGTCTATCAGAGTGTGCTAGAAGCCAAGCACAATCCTGCGTGAGCCTCAGAGTGCTGGCCCCATTGTATCTCCTACCAGCAGTGGCCAGAGCAGACTTTAGGAGAGTGAATCACCAGCAGCTGTGGCAGTTTCCAGACTTCCCAACCCACAAATGCCAAAAAGAAAGTAAAAGGTCAGTCAGGAACTCTATTAGAACTGGGTGGAGAAGAACATGGTTCAGCCACTGGCCCTGGGGCAAGAAGTAGCGAGGCCTGGCAGCTACGGCTGCTGCCATGTGGCTGCCTATGGAGCTTCTGGACTGCACATCATAGGGAGATCAAGAGACCATTCAAAGGGTAATCACTCTTGCTTTAAGCTGCTTGGATGTGGATTGTGGTCTTGGGTGGTGGTCTTGGGGTGTGTGGCCAGTGTGCCAGAGCTTGTGGGGGCTGAAGAGAGTGTGCCTTGATAATAGCTCTCACAGCTGCAAAAATGCCAGAAATTTGGAATGTAGATTTCTGCAATCTGGAAGAAGAGTGGCAAAGAACTCAAAAGTCAAGTAATTGGCTGGCAATATGAGCAAGAAGAAGAAGTACAAACAGACCATAGAATCCTTTTTGGGGACAAAAAGGATCAAAGCATGGAACCAGAAGTCAATGAAGTTAAAACTCCTACATCAAAAGCTTCCAAGGAAAATATAAAATGGTTACAGGCCATGGAGGAGCTCAAGTAGGATTTTGAAAATCAAGTAAGAGAAATGGAGGAAAAATTGGGAAGAGAAATGAGAATAATGCAAGAAAATCATGAAAAGCCAAAATTACTGAAGAAAATAACACCTTAAAAAATAAACTAACTAAAATGGCAAAAGAGGCTAAAAAGCCAATGAGGAGAAGAATGCCTTAAAAAGTCATATTTGACAGGTGTAAAAGGAATTTCAAAAGCTCACCAAAGAGAATAATTCCTTCAAAATTACATTGGAGCAAATGAAAGCTAATGACTTTATGAGAAAACAAAATAGTATTAAACAGATCCAAACAAATGAAAAACTAGAAGGCAATGTGAAATATCTCATTGGAAAAACCACTGACCTGGAAAATAGATCCAGGAGAGTTAACTAAAAATTATTGGACTACCTGAAAACCATGATCAAAAAAAGAGCCTAGACAATATCTTTCAAGAAATTTTCAAGGAAAATTGCCCTGATATTCTAGAACCAGAGATTAAAATAGAAATGAAAAGAATTCACCAATTGCCTCTTGAGAAAGATCAAAAAGAAAACTCCTAGGAACATGACAGTGAAGTTCCAGAGTTCCCAAGTCAAGGAGAAAATACTGCAAGTACTCAGGAAGGAACAATTTGAGTGTTGTGGAAACACAATCAGGATAACACAAGATCCAGCAGCTTCTCATTAAGAGATCAAAGGGCTTGGAATATGAGATTCCAGAGGTCAAAAGAGTTAGGATTAAAACCAAGAATCACCTACCCAGCAAAACTGAGTATAATGCTTCAGGGAAAAATATGGTCATTCAATGAAACAGAATATTTTTCAAGCATTCTTGATGAAAAAAACCAGAGCTGAACAGAAAATTTGATTTTCAAATACAAGAAGCAAGAGAACCATAAGAAGATAAACAGGAAAAAGAAATCATAAGGAACTTATTAAAGTTGAACTATTTACATTCCTACATGGAAAAATGATCATTGTTGCTCATAAGACTTTTCTTAATATGAGGATAGTTGGAGGGAATATATAAGTATATACATATATATGTATGTTTAGGAGGGTATATGTGTATATAAATATATATATGTGAGTGTGTGCATATGTATGTACATGTATACATATACAGAGGACATAGGATGAGTTGAATATGAAGGGATAATTTTTTTGGTATTGGGAGAAGGAAAAAGAGAGAGAGAGATTAGGGTAAATTATCTCATTAAAGAGGCAAGAGAAAACTGTTACAATGGAGGGAAAAAGCAGGAAGGTAAAAGGGAATGGGTCAACTTTACTCTCATTGAATTCGGCTTAAGGAGAGAATAACATACACACTCAATTAGGTATCTTACCCTACAGGAAAATAGGGGGAAAGGGGACAATAAAGGGGGATAATAGAAGGGAGGACAGATTGGGGGAGAGGGTAGTTAGAAGCAAACATTTTTGAAAAGGGATAGGGTCAAAGGAGAAAATAGAATAAGTGGTGAATGGGATAGGATGGAGGGAAATATAGTTAGTCTTTCACAATATAACTACTATGGAAATGTTTTGCATAACTACACATGTAAAGCCTATGTTGAATTGCTTATCTTCCCAGTGGGGGTGGGTGAGCATGGAAGAAGGGAAGAAGGGAAAGACTCTGGAAATCAAAGTTATAAAAACAAATGTTTAAAATAAAGTTGGGGGGATGAGGGAGGATATAAGAGAGAACAGATTGGGGGAAGGGGTATTCAGTAGGCTTATTATTTTGGGGTGGGGTAGGGGAAAGATGGGGAGAAAAACTGTAAATCAAAATCTTGTGGAAATGAATGTTGATAACTAAAAAAGAAATAAACTGGAAAAATAAATAAATCAATGTGATTATCCTATAAAATGTAGACAGAAGAGAGGTAGCATGATGTAGTAGAACAAATGCTGATTTTGAAGTCAGAAAACCTAGGATCAAATCCTAAATGTGCCACTAACTACCTGTGCATATTTGAAAAAATTCTTATAGCCTTTAAGGTCCCTTTCAGGTCTAAATGAGTAAGCTGCAATACCATAATGAGCCCCTAGATGGAACCTGTTCAAATGAAAATGAAACATTCTTTCATAAATGAGGTTTTCCCCACTTCCAGAAGACTGCCCACATTCTTTCAAGACACTTCATTGAAAAGAGACTTGAATGTAGTCATGCATGAATGATGTTCACTGTCATAACCTCCACCATGGAGGACCAGCTCCCTCACTCTGCCATCACTTCATGGTCTTGGAGATTTAGGGACTTTAGGCATCACCTCATCCACTCTCCTCGTCTTTCGTAGGAAGACCCTGAGCTCTAGAAACATAAAGGGATTTACCCAAAACTAGAAAAATAGCTGCATCAGGAACTCAAGCTGGGGCTTTTTTCAATAGTCTTTCATTTGTACATGTAGGAATGTAGAAGGTACCATAGAAAGATCATGGAAAACAATCTTTTTCATGTGATTTGTTAGTTACATGACCAAATTTGGGCAATCTACTACTGCAATTGGAACTAGGGCTCCTTGAGTCTGAGGAATTTAAAAATCAAGACTCATGATCATTTTTATTATCCATTTTGTTTTATTTAGCTGCAAATGTGTCTTAAAATGAGTAGGGCAGCTGGGTGGCACAATGGATAGAATGCTGGGCTTGGAATCAGGAAGATCTGAGTTCAAATCTGACATCTGACACTACTAGCTAATTGTAAGGGAATGCTCAAATGCTTTATAATGAATCTTAGTGTCTCTAGCACTCACTGCAGTGATAGGGATATAGATCTGGAAAGTTATTCTTGTGAGAAACAGACTTCCCCAGCCACCCCCAGGTAGATATATGTATACTTTTAAGTGATTCTATCACATGGTATTGTGAGCTGTAAGCAAAGCAGTGAGCTTTTGTTTGTGAACCAGTAGTGTGGACCCTAAAAGCCCTACTGTGATTCTGCTACTATCTTGTGCCAAGCATTCAATAATTACTGACTCAAACACTTTGCAAAGATTGCAGGGAAAGATCATGGCAGGGCCAGTGAAATTTACAATTATGCAAGGCTTTCCATAACATCTGGTTTCTGTCTCCCATGCTCCTTTCTTATTATATGGATAAAGATGTGATATGGTTTTGTTTATTAAAATTGTATGACTACAAATGCAATCCTTTTTCACACTGAGAAATGAGAATGAATTAGCATTGCTTGCTATAGAATACATACATGTTAGCACACATACACACAGATAATCATCATGCTTTTTTTTCTTCTTGTTACAATTTTCATGTATGGAAAGGTTATTTCTCTTCCCTTATGGAATATGAATTAACATTTCATATCTTGAACCCCAAGACAAACACCATAAGAATCACATGAGGCCTTATCATTTGAGAGAATAACCCAAGATCATTCTCCTAGAAGTTGCCAGAAAATTCTAATATATCTTGTAAGTAATAATTGTCCTTAGATTTTTGCTCCCATCCCAATAATCAGCCAAGGCCATTTTGTATTTGCCCAACAACTTCATTAAGAAGATGCCCATCGGGGCAGAGATGGATAGTTGTAGTCGTGCGGCAAAAAAATAGATAATAAACCTCCTAGGTCTTCTAGGCCCTTAGAACCTGAACCACCCACCCCCACCCCGATAGTAGGAACTATGTCACTACCATTAGGGAACTAAGGAGTTGACACTACTAGCTAAAGAGGAAAAGAAAAGGATTCAGTGTGCATCACTGCTAGGTTATGGGTGTGGCTTGGTGTGAAATCTAGTTATTACTTCTTATAGTCCCAAGCACAGTACGTTATAGTATATGGACTTAATAATAGTGAGGCTTCAGCACTGCATGCTACTGTGGAAAATGCAAGGAAGATGATAATTCATTGCCACAGATAAATATTAGCACTAGTGTAAATAACATCTTTCGTAAACAGTCAGTAGCTGCTAAGTAGCTCAGTAGATAAAAGTTCTGGACCTAGAGTCAGGAAAACCTGAGTTCAGATCTCATCCCAAACATTTAGTAGCTCTGTGATCCTGGGTAAATCACTTAAGTGCTGTCTGCCTCAGTTTCCTCATCTGTAAAACTGGATTATAACAGCATCTACCTCCTAGAGTTGTTATAAGAATAAAAATGAGACAGTGTTTGTAAAGCACTTTGTAAACCTTAAAATACCATGTAAATGTTAGAAACTAATTAATGCCATATTTTGGTTATATTCCAAATACTCTTAGTTCATATGAATTGTGTTACTTTCAAGTCATGCTTTGCATGTTTCCATACATTTGTTTAGAAAACATAAAAGGAGACATTATCTAGTTATTTGGGGGTTAAAAAAGGTTGGTAGAAAGTTTAAATTAATTTGGGATCAAATCAACCCTTAATAAACTGGTACAAAATGGCCATCATCCCATTTGCCAGAGAGTTTTATGGGTGGAAGATAAATGTGACACCCTTAAGTTTCCTATATGCAGGAAAATTGTTCAAATAGCCCAACTCATAATCTACTATGAAAGAACACAAAATTCATGTAGGCTTTTAATCATGGTTAACCTGAATCTTTTAAAATCCAAAAGTCAATTTTCTAATTATCATATTGAGAAGACGGCTAAATTGTGCTGTAAAATGTGAGAACATGTTTGATGTATTAAATTATATTGTCTGAGAATTCATAAAGTCTCTACCTCCTCTCACGGCAATTTCTTCAAAGAATTCACTCAGAATTCCCAAGACTTTTTGTACTTTGTCCAAAGCCAATTAAACTCATGACACACCAGGCTATATAGGTTGGAAATATTAGACTGTCATTTGACCAAGGGAGGGACATCATGACCCTCTTTTCCCCTTCACTGATGTTCCTACTATTCGATGTCTCCAGTGTAGTATTTAGTATTACAGCATCTGTGAGACTGAGCACAGCAATCATTAAGTTTTGTCAAATCTCTGAAAGTTTTTCCTGGTTGGGTAGGTGAGATTCATCTTCGGCAAGAGCTGTCTTGTACTCAAAAACAGCTCTTGACAATAACAGTTGCAGAAAACAAAACCAAGTAACAGAGAATAGAAAAAATGCCTCAGACTAGGTACTTTATAAGCATAACACAAAAATCATAGTTAGAATAATGAAAATTAGCTCAGATAGCTGCCAGTATGAAGGAATTAACTCAAATTGGTTATAAACATAAATCAGACCCAAATACAATCTTGCTCTGAGATAAAATACCTTGTCCCCATCTGGGGCTTGGGTGAGTGCATTTTTGCACTCCACAAATTCCATCCCTGCATTGACAGGTGCTTTTGAGCCAGTTAGAAGGGAGAGAGTGTAGGAATCCTCATGGTTTTGTATATGGCTATATCTGCTCACAAATAGCACAAGATCCCCAATTTAACAATGGGGGAGGCAACCCTAGTAGGAAGGATATCCCACTAAAGCATTCAGCATATAACAAGAATTCATTAAGTATTCACTATGTGCTAGGCCCTATGCTGCATGCAAAATCCAGTCCTTGTTCTCAAGGAGCTAATGGTCTAATGGTGGAGACAACATGCAAACAACTATGTACATACAAGATATAGACAGTGTAGAAGGAAGACACCCTCAAAGGCAGGCACTGGCCTCACACTCTTCTTGCACCCTGTCATCCAGCCAAACTGGCTTCTCTTTTCCTCACACACAACAGTTCATCTCCTGTCTCTGTGTCTTTGCATTGGTCATTTTCCATGCCTGGAATGCATCCCGTTCTCTTCTTTCCTACCCAGAGGAGCCATCGCTGGTCTCCTTGACTTCTGTCTTCCCACTAGACTCCACAGACTCTGGAGGAGAGAATGAGGTTGATGATTTTGCACAATCTCTGCCTCATTTAAATCCAAGTCACTCAAAAGTCAAGATACCACCTTTATGATTTAATTGGTCCTCTTTGAGAATGAAGGACAAACAACAACAATAGAGTAATCCTCCCCCCAAAAAAATTTATTAAGTGTCTACATGCCAAGAACTGTATTAAGTGTTGGGGATACACTTAACAAAAAGAAAGACATTCCCTACCCTCTCAGTTGACAATCTAAAGAAGGAAACCACACACAAAGGGAGATAGGAAAGGGGTGAGGTTGGGAGGTTGGAGGAGAGATGGATGGTGGGACACCAGGGAGTAACCTGTGAGGGGGCATCTTGTTCTGTGTTATTTAAGCCAGGCAGGGCAGCAGATGCAAAGTGGAACCTTGCCTCATAGAATCCCTCCCCCCCTTCATTCAAGCCACAATCTGAGCCTACATGGAGCCTTTCCTCATCCCCACACTATTGGTGCCCACTTTCCCAAGCTATTTTGTACTTAACTGCTTTGTATTTATCCTCCTTATACTTGTTTTCCTTATAATCCCACTATAATAGGGATTGTAATATAAAATTCCTAAGACTAAAGATTGTTTTATTATTGGCATCCCAGTATCAGATATGGAGCCTGGCACATAGTAGGCACTTAATAAAGGATGTTGATTGATTCTTATCATCATTACTCACATTTTACAATGATTTAAGATTGACAAGGCCCCATTGCACAACAAAAGTGAAAGGTGAGTAGTACCAGGATTATTATTCCCATTTTACAAATAAGGAAACTAAGCAATGGTTTATAATTGCTATGCAAAATAAATCTAAGGAGAGATAAAAACAAGCTGGAGGAATTGATTAGTACACTATATAAACATGTATGCAGGATGGTACAATGTGAATCGACAGACACGGAAAAGCATTCCAGACAGACACATGAAGAAATTTAAAGTGGGTAGTAACCAGAAAGGAGGTGGGGGGGGGGAGTGAGATCAAGTTAAATAGGCAAGGTGGGACCAGACTGTCAAAGACCTAAACTGCCAGAATGAAGCGACTATGTATATGTATAAGCATACTTACATAAAATCAAATGAATAAAGTAGTTCTTTCAAATAACCTGAATGAGCTGGCAAAGTCAAATAGACAGGAGTCATTCTTGAAGCTAATGTTAAACTTCAAACTTTCTGTTATTATTTTCTTAATTCTATAGTCAATAAACATTTATCAAATGCCCACTTAATGATGACTACTGTACTGACCATACTATGAAAACTTCACCATGAAACATAGTATTCTTCCTCCTTTCTCCATGTAAAAATAATGTAATTATAACAGAACAATATGAGGAGCTTAATGACTCACCATTTGAAAAGAGTCACAGAGCACATCTCCCCACAAAGAAATCATTTCCCATTCTTTCTAAAAAGTATGATGTCCCTGGATATCCACAAGTCTCTAAAGTTTGTACCCTCCACAACATCAGGTCCCCCTTTGACTATGGGGACAGGGAAAGTTCTGGTCATGGAGTAAAAAAGAAAGGGGTAACACTCTCAAAATGAGATGAAGCTGGCACATGACTGGGTGATTAGTAGGTAAAGGGATGTGTACATCTTCAAATATGCCTTAGGTATGAAATCCATCTAGTTCTATAGTATAGCTTCCATTGCTGCTGAGAAGTTGAGTTTGAAGGATGTGTTTGAAAATACTGCTTTTGAAATGCCCATTTTGGATTTCACTGCTTAAAATTGTATTTCCATATAAATGGAAGCATCAGCAAGATGCTCTTTCCTATTTCTGTTTCCATGGAAATGAATGTTTGATTAGGAGGAAAAGAACCAAGGTCAAAGATTTAAGAACAGATCCTGTGTAAATAGAGATACTTTTTAAAATACTGATCTACTTTCATCCTAAATCCAAATTTGCAATGCTATAAAACTAGTCAAAGATGCCATATGTCAAAATAAACATGTCCTTCTTGGTCCATCTGTTACTTGACATCACAAGTTTTCTTGACTTGGGAGCATGATAAGTTCACTAGACCGGAAAGGACTTCCAGAATCCCTTAGATCACTCATGTTATTTTACAGATGAAGGAACTAAGGGTCAGAGAAGTTAAGTGACTTGCTCGAAGTCATATAGGTAGTAAATAAAGAAAACTTTCATTCGTTCTAACTGGAAGAAGATGGATAAAAGTGGAAGAAGGCATAAATTTATGTAGTCAGTTATCACTGACTGCCTCCTTGGCCTTTGTCTTAAAATAATTCTCTTTTATTCATTCTACAGATGGTAATATATCCCTTTCTTGAGGCATATTTTTCAATCAGTTCAGAAATCTTGAGAATAAAGGAAAACTTGGCAGCATTTTGAGGGAATTCAATCTATGTAGAAATAAACAGAGGAGAAACAATGAACTTAATCTTAATGACTGATTCCTGTCTTATACTGTTAGGACTTTGTACGTGACACATTATTAAATACTGGGTCCTCAGGTTTACGTGGCACATTTTTATCCTGATATGTCACCTATTACTAAAAAAATTCTATAAAACACCAGAGTGTCAGCCAATGACTAGCTCTGTGTACTCTTGCCTCTGCCAAGGGCAGGACTTCTGCCATCAAAGTTCACCTATTTTGCCTCATAATAGGAGTTTTCATGCAAAGGTACAGATTAGAGTCCCATTATTGTTTGTTACCTTTTCAATTCTGGTAAAAAAAAGAACAACTCCCAGTTTCTATTCATGAAGTTAATGTATAAATAAATCATAGTTCCACTTGATGCCCACACATTTATAGAAAATAATGAATGAAAGCTCAATCACAAATGCTATGTCAAGTATGTGAGTGGCACTGTTTTTTGTTGTTAGACACAAACAAATATTTTTCTCCCATTGACTTTTCTTTAATGACAGACATGTGAAAAGCTTAATATAGGTGAAAGAGATTTGGATATAGAGCCAGAAGATATAGGTTCAAATACCAGTTCTGTTATTTACAAGTTGTATGACTTTCCTGAGATCATTCTCCTTTCTGGGACTCCTGAATAAAATGGGGCACAGAGACAGAGGTGAGAAAATTGGTCTTTAAATTCTCTTCTAACTTAAATGAACCAATGCAGAGGGAAGTATGAAGAACTAGGAGAATAATATACAAGAGTACAACCATATGAATGAAAAGAACACTAAAAGAAATCCAAACTCAGAGTAACTGTATGACCAACAGTGGTCCCAGAAACATATGATAAAATGTACTTCTTTTCTCTTAGCAAAGATATGGAGGAATATGTGGACAGAGCGTTCTATGTATTGCAAAAGGTGAGCTCTGTAGACTAGGCGGTCCACCTTTATCAGACATTTTTACTAAACTATAGATGATGTAGTAGATAGAGCCCTGGTACTAGATTCAGGAAGACCTGAGTTCAAATCTAATCTTAGCCACTTAATATCTATGTGATCCTGGGCATGTCACTTTCCCTGTTTGCCTCAGTTTCCTCATCTGTAAAATGAGCTGGAAAAGGAAATGGCAAACTACTCCAGTATCTTTGCCAAGAAAACCCCAAATGGATTCACAAAGAGTCAAGCACAACTGAAATGATTGAACAACAACAACAAAAACTAGCCCCTAACATTTCTCTTTATTATAAGGGAAATTTGAATGTTGCATATTTAATAATAATAATAAATGTTTCATTATTTCTGGAAATGACTATGAGGTTAAAAAAGGCATCAATATAACTTAGAAAATCCATCTCTGAACCTATGATTTTATCATATTAAAATTTTTTTTGGTTCACCTCAGGCATGAACTTGGACCTTTCTAAATTCTGCAGTTTTCCCACGGGTTTCCTGTGGTCAACTTGAAATAGCTCTTAAGTCTATGGTTAAGCTTCCAGTGTCAGAATTTATATGTAGAAACTGGAAACGCTAAAAAAAAATGGGCTTGATTTATTGTTTTTGTTCATTATCTAGACTTAGGCAAACATTAATAACGGAAATTAAGCTTAAAAAGAAATACATATATATATGTATGTATGTATGTATGTATACATACATATATTTATTTTTGAGAGAAATCTATTAAACATTTACTAGCACATACCTTGGGCTTCCCAAAACCAATTACCTGAGAATAAATCAATAATGAAGTAATTGTTAAGAAGTCTAGCTAGACCTCCCCCATCTCTTCTTTTCAAAATTGGAAAAATATGGGTATGGGACATGGAATAGAGTGTCAGACTTTGAGGGGCTTATCAGGGTTTTTTTTAAACTTTGTTTCTCCTCTTTTTTATTCTTTGTTATATAAAATGGGATTCTAAGAGGGCAAAAGGGAGGGAAGCATTGGGAAATGTAGGTGATATAAAAAAGCTGTCAATAAATTTTGATTTTAAAAATATTTTTATGCATGACTGGAAGAAAAATGTCAGTATTTCAAGGTTAGTAAATTTTATTAGCAAAACTAATCAGCCAATATGGCACTTGATTAGGGGTTGTGTGTGTGTGTATGTGTGTGTGTGTGTTTCATGTGATAACAATATGTGGCAGGGAAGGTCAGGAGACAAAATGAGGAAATGATGATTAAAAAATTCCTGAAGCTCCATTGGACAACACTGCTACACTGACATTCCACTTAGGGGCTGGAAGATATTTGGTCTGTATAGAGAGAAAACAGGAAGAAGAGGGAGAGACAAAGCTTCATTCTCATTTCACCAATTCTCCACCAAGAGCTAGTTATGCATAATTCTTCTTAGAAACAAAGCTAATAAAAAACGCAAACACATACAAGATTAAGCTCTGCTTTGGGAACTAATCACAGAAAAAGGTAATTGTCATGAAGGGACATGAAAAGTAAGCATGGGCTTACAGGTATGATTTTTCTACCACAAAAAAAGCAATATCTATGACCTTTTGGGAACTTAAGCTCCATCGAAGTTTTTTTTCTTTTAAACCCAACATTTTTCATTTATTTATGACCAGTGCATAATAGGGCACCATATACTATGCTAAAAGGTCTTGGGTGCCAGCATTTACTTTGGAGAACACTTCTAAAATTATTCATCATTCTTGTAATAGCTCACATTCCTATAGCACTTTAATACTTGAAAATACTCTGCACACATCTCATTTGATCCTCATATCAACTCTGTGAGGCAGGTGCTAGTATTATCTATATTTTACAGTGGAAGAAACTGAGGCAGAGAGGTTAAGTAATATGCTCCTTATCACAATATTCATATCAGCGAATGGAGTCAAACCCAGGACTACCTCCTGTAAAGTTCAGAACTATGTAATACACCATGCTGCTTCTCATTTTATTCCTCCTCCCTCAAACTGGCCATTGAAAAATCTCTTACCTGATACCTTAAGCTGCTAGCAAGATGTGCTTGATCACCAAAGGAAATCCCTAAACCTTTAAGAGAAATAGATAACGGTAAGCAGGATAAACATTTAGGTGCCTGGAGAAAAGTTAGATGACATCACCTTCTTAGAGAAGGGCTCCCAACTTTCTTCACCCCCCACCACTGAAGGAAGAGTGATGCCCTCTAGCACAGCATTTATAGAACCTCTTTCATACCTTCTCCAAGACGCAGATTGTTCAGTTTTTCATAGGAACACAGATTTAGCCCTCAAAAGGACCTTAGAAACCACTGGGTTCCTAGCTGGGAACAAAAGGTTCCTGATTTAGAAAGGCATTTAAGTCATCCATCAGATAGGAGAGCCAAAATAAGTGGCTTGCTCCCCGACCCAGAACCTCTAAGAGTTATACATTACATAGGGTTCAAACAAGTGAGCTGATTTATTAATACATAATAAGTTTTCTAAATAAGGCACATAGATAAATTAAACCTCACATAGATTAATTAAAATGTACTTCTCAGAAAACTAGAAATTAACTAGCATTCCAAATATAAATTTTTGGCTCCCCTGAAGTTTCTGGGGATAGTATGACCCAGGGTCCCAAAGTAAGCATTAAACTAGTCTGGTATCTAAACAATACATGGCGAATTTTTGTCATGCAAGGCTAACTTCAAACTATGAAATAATATTTTCTTCAATTCAGAATTTACTAGTTTTACTTAAAAATCAGCAATTACTTATCTTACCTGCCAGATCCAAACCCCTCATTTTATGGATGAGGAAAATAGTGTCTAAGGCAGAGTTTGAACCAGGTCTTCCTGACTTGAAATACAATGTCTTCAGTCACCATTTACTAATAAATCTGCCAGCACTCTGACGAGTTGAAAACATAAAGGCAAATTGGTCAGAGGAGCCCCTCATTGACTGAATGATCTCATCTAATCAACCTGATGTGATTACAGGAGCATAGAAGTGGGCTGAGAGGACACAGGAAACTCCTAATGATTGACTGACAAAGGTTCCAAGACACTATTATCAAAGAGACTGCCCCCTTCTTAGACTACGAAAGTGAGCTAACAGAGGAATTCATACTCTTTCTCTCTTGGACTTTGAGAAAGCATCTAATGAGATTGTGTGGCATTTTGGGGAAATAAAGGATTCACTGAAATATCCAAAGATTGGTCTTAGGACAACCCCAAATTAAAATCCCTTCCTAGGGGAGCTAATGGGTTGTGTTGCTTTAGGTGTTTCCATCTGTTAATTGGACCTTTTTATACCTTACACATTTTCCATGAGGTTACATAAAAATTGACCTGTGCTCAATATATATTCGTGCCTTAAATTTTATACAGGATCTGGGATTCCCTTTTTCCTCATCTCGGGTTATCTGGATGTGAATTTTACCCTGAGTTCATTAGGTTTTCCTAGAATTACTTAAGGTGGAAGCAATGAGGCAAAGAGAATAAATGGCCTTCTATAAGTACAGTGTTTAGGATTGAACCTAATCTGAGTGAGCCCCCAGTCTTGGCCATAGAAAACACAAAGATGCCCCTTGTGTGTTAGAGCTTGCTGGTTTCTTCAGTCACCTTTGTTAGTTTCTGACTAGGAAGGTAGGCAGTGGCTGTCTGTGTGTGTGTGTGTGTGTGTGTGTGTGTATTTAATGGTTGTGTAGTGGGCTGGCTGGCTGGCTGGTGAGGTGGAGGTAAGGGGGCAGGAATGTCCCCAGTCCTGCCTCACCAAGTTCACATCTGTGTCACAGCCTGGAAAGGGTTGGGTCATGCTACCTTTGGCCACTGTGAGTTGACAAATTAAAGGACTCCAAATCCCATTATGCTGAGGTGGTGCAGAGCCTTAGCCACCAAAGGGAAATTAAAAGCAGACTCCAAGGGAAAAGAGTTGGCTGTAATTAAGTAGCACTTTGAAAGTGAAAAAATGAAGGAGGCAGGAAAGGATTAAAGATAACACAAGAAAAATGTGGTGGTTACTTTTGTTAAGAAGAGGTGTTAAAAGGATGTCTGCAGTTCATTTGATTAAACTTAATGGAACCATTATTGAAAAGTGAGGTCTAAAATCTCTCATTATTTCTATCAAGTTAATTATTTGGGGGCCTTTTCTACCCTAAGTAACAAAATGTAGTGCTCAGTATTAACTGGAATCACCTTAACAAATGACAGAGGGAAGGGTCTGCAACATTAAGGGAACACAACAAAGGTAATTTTTTTTTAATTTGGCAAAGCTTTGAACTCTAAGTAAGAGATGGGAAACTGTCTAGACTGAACTACTTACTAATGAGTAGGGGCACAACCTGAATGCAGCAAGTATTTGAACCCACCTCTAATCAACAAGAAGAAGGAATATTGAGGTCAGGGTAAGGAAACTTGCTCCAGAAATAGTTATTAATGATCTAATGCCCAATCTAACAGCAATTCCACAGGTGTTTGGCATGCTGGAAAAGCAGTGGTGGCTTGAATTCTAAGGAAATGCGTTGTAGTGAATTTTAGCCCAGCAGAAATGATAAATTGGTGCATGAACACAATATTACTTGATGCCTTGAACTTAAATTGTTAGAGTCCAGCATGATTTACTGCTAAATTTAATACTGCAGAAAAATACTAGTGAACATTGGAAATGATAAGAGATAGAAGAGGAGCACAATTTGAAGACCTGTAAATGCTTGCTGAGAACCCATGCCTGAGACCAATTCTTATGATTCAGGGCAAGGGAGGCAGAATGAATGGATCCTAAATTATTCTGAGGGAGAAGTGGGCTGTTACGTGAGGCCTAGAGCTCCCAAACTAAACCAGGTTATTACTGTACTACAGTGCACAGTGTGTTACAGGGCTCAATTTCATCTTAACCAATGAAAAGTTTTTAGTTTTATATTATCCTACCTTGATTCTGTAAGCCACATAATGAATCACTTGCCCCCAACCTCAACAGAGAAATGGAAGAGTATCTGTGTAATCAGGCAGGTTCCTGTCTAGTGGGCCGTAGTCATTTTGTCTGGCCAATTTTGCTAGACTATTTCTACAAGAGCAGGACTCTAATGAAACTTCAGCACATCTGGGAACCATTTTTTGCTCAATAAAATTGGATCTTAAGGAATTTTACAACGCAAGCTTCTTGAAGCCCAGACCAAAACATAAATAAGGGCTACAACAAAGCAAATGGAAAGAACCACCAGCACAAAATAAACAAAAATGAATGCTGCAAAATTAGCCCCAAAGAAGAGATATGGTAAGACATCTCCCTATATACTCCTTTGCAGAGGCAGGTGAATGGAGGTTTGGGGAGTAAAGAGACTTTGTAGATAACGTCAGAGTTTTAAAATATATTGATTGATCTAGTTGAATTTTTTCTCTTCTCCACTTAAAAATATACTATAAGGGATGGCTGTGGGTCAGCTAGGTGGAGCAGTGAATAGAGCACTGGCCCTGGAGTCAGGAGCACTTGATTTCAAATGTGACCTCAGACACAACAACTAGCCATGTGACCTTGGGCAAGTCACTTAACCCCCACTGCCCTGCCTTCTCTCCTGCAAAAAGACAAAAAAAATTGATATAAAAATACAAGGCATGGCTGGGGGTGGGGGTGGGGACAATACAGGGGAAGTCTAAATTATGTAAAAAAAAAACAACTGAAACATTGTATTTTTAAAAAGAATGGAAACTTGCTGAAAGTAAAATTTGTTTCAATTTTGTCTCTGTCTCTCCAGTGTCTATCACAGTATTTGGTACATAGTAGGCAGTTC
Source organism: Pseudocheirus occidentalis (assembly GCA_028646575.1). Lineage (NCBI taxonomy): Eukaryota > Metazoa > Chordata > Mammalia > Diprotodontia > Pseudocheiridae > Pseudocheirus > Pseudocheirus occidentalis. The sequence goes on from JAQQSW010000685.1 coordinate 23,448, forward strand.
ATAAATACTTGCTGATTTATTGTTTTCCCTTGTTCATGTTTGGTGGGGTACATATTAGGAAAAGATCATGATATAAAAACCAAATGGTTTCAATAAAACATTTTTTAAAATAGAATAAAATAGTATTTATTCTCATCCTCAATCATCACTTTCACATTTGTTGTCAAACCTCCAAGAAATTATAAACATTCTTTCTTCACAGAGTGCCATGGATCCAACTCAGAAGATTTTTAATTTAGGGATGGAAAGATGCCCAGAGAGTTCAACCCACTTACTATGAGCCACAGTGTTGTCGTTCATCCTTCATTCTCTAAGAGAACAAATGACATCAGGAGGGTGACTTGCAAGTGAATTGAAGTGAGGCAGAGCTGTACAAAAGTCATCAGTCTCACTCTCTCCCCCAGAGTCACTGGGGTCCAGGTGCAAGACATAGGTCAAGACAACCAGCAATAGCCCTGGATGCAGAGGGAGATCATAGTGTTTTTAAACTAAGGTCTTTCCCAGGTGTTTGTCTGAGGCAACACCCGTTCAGTGATTAGAAGCGAGGTAAGAATTCATCAACCACACCAGCAGCAGGATGTCTCAGATAGTAAGAGGTCCTGCATCTCTGCTGTCATTGAATACAGAACATATGGAAGAGTGATTTCTCCTACTCCTGGAGTAGAGAGTTCAGCAACAGCAGTTTCTGAAGCTAAAACCCTTTTATTAGCTCAAAAAACCACACTCCTCCTTGTTCCTTCATCTTTTCAAATGCTAAACATTACAAGAAAATAATTGCTACAAAAATTCCCCACCCAACCAAATCCTACCCATCCTTCAAGAAAATTCCTGTCTTAATTCACTTCTCTGAAGAGAATGAAGTACAGAATGAAAGAGGTGGTCATGTCCTTGTCCATGTTCTGTCCTATTAGACCATAACCAGCATAATGTGCCAAATTTTGGGTGCTGTATTTTAAAAGGGATATTGACAACCAGGAGCACATCCCAAGCATGACGGATGATATGAACAGCGAGGGGACCCTGGATTGTTCCACTGAGGATTAATTGAAGAAATTCAGAATGTTTAGCCTGGAGAAAAAAAATACTTTGGAAGGAGGGAGAGGATAGGATAGCAGTTGTGAAATACTTGAAAGTTGTTTATAAGAGAAATTTAACATGGTCTGCTTGACCTCAGAGGGCAAAACTAAGATGAATGGTGGGAAATTATAGGGAAGGAGGAATCAGCTTGGCTTAAGGAAATTTCCCTAACAGCAGAACTGGTCCCAGAATGGACTAGGCTTCCATGGAGAGAGGATGGAAAATATAGATAAGGAGTCCCTATAACTATAAATCTTTAGCAGAAATTTGATGAATGTTATTTGGGGAAAATTGTAAATAAGGATCCATAATTTGGTTTGGATGAGACTGGGGAAGGGAAATAAGGGAGAGAAAGAGAATACATGTTTATATGTACCACCTATTATATGCCAGTCACTTTAACAATATTATCTCATTTGATCTTCACAACAACCCTGAGAGATAGGTGTTATTATTCCCATTTCACAGTTGAGTAAAAGTTACCATTGAGGTCCCCAATTTCCTCAAATCTAAAATGGGGATAATAATAGCACCTTTCTGGCAGGACTGTTGTGAGGGTTACTAAGGAGACCCGGGGAAGTTGGCAAATACCAGAGGCAGGATGTGAACCCAGTTCTATAAACTCTAGAACTACTGATGTTTCCATTCAGCCACAATGACAGTAAAGCCAGCTGGTCTACCTTATGTTTGGAACTATTCTATGGTTCTCACAAATGCCATTTGCAAAAAGTGCTTAGCACAGTGCCCATATAAATGCTTATTTTCCTCTCTTTCCTTCCCCATTCAATTCTAAGATTTTATGGAGCTTCCTGGATTCCCCAACCTTGTTCTTTATTCTCTCTGACTTCCTACAGAGTTTCTTATCTACCTATCCCTTCTAACAGTTGGTCATGTACTTTTTGTATTGTGCTCTAATTGTTTCATTAGAGCAGTTGTTCTCAACCTTCCTCATGCCACGGCCCTTTAATACTTGAATATGGGCATATCTGCATGTGAGCGGACCCACCTGGAGACAGAGGAGTGGTGTCTCGGTTCCTAAGATCACCGGAAATATGTGTTTTCTGATGGTCTTAGGTGACCCCTGTGACCCCTGTGAATGGGTCATTTGACCCCCAAAGGGGTTGCAACCCACTGGTTGAGAACCACTGCATTAGAGCATGTCTTTTTTCTCCAAAGGAGCCATACATGTCTTGAGAACCACAACTGTTTGTTCTTGGGCTTTCCTTGGGTCTCCCAGAGTACTTTTCACACTTGTATTGAAAACACAGCAAATCTTACACACAACATTTTTTGAGGTTAATTAACTTCATGTAAATCCCATTCATAGCTCTGGAGGTTCAATAACAATACCCAAGAGTTAGAATGCTTTCCTCCCTAGATAGAAGGGTACTTTGCCACTGTAATTTCCTTTACTTTCATAAGTCTCCTGAGCTGGCATTGTCATCTCCACCTTACATTTGTAAAAACTGGATCAGAGGAAGATGAACTGTCTTGGACACGTTCCAATTTTATATAATTTGCAGGTATATTTTAGAGATGTCAAACAGTCAAAGAACAATGGGCAGTTCCACAACATAAGGTATACAAAGTTACCTTTACTATCATTGTGGCTGATAGGAAAAATCAGTGGCTTTAGAATCTACAAAGCTGGAGTATAGCCAAGATGGTAGAGTAAAAACAGGAACTCCACTGGGCTCTGGCTCCATCTACCTCCAATACCTGTAAAATATGATTCTAAACAAATTTTAGAGCTACAGAACCCACAAAGTGACAGAGGAAAACAAATCACCTGCTGAAGGCAGTCTGGCAGGCTAACAGGAAGGGTCTATCGCACCAAGCTGGTAGCCAAGGGCAGTACCGTGTGAGCCACACAGTTCCATCCCCAGGGCAACACTGACCACAGCACAGAACAGCTGAGTGGACTTCAGGAGAGTGAGTCACCAGCAGCTGTGGCAGTTTCCAGACTTGTCAACCCATAAAAAACAAAGAAAAAGTAAAAGGTCATTGAGGAACTCTGTTTGAACCAGGTGACAGAAGAGCATGTACCAGTACCTTCCCATGGGGTGAGAGGTGGCAGAGACAAGGCAGCTGCAGCTGCTGCAAAGTGGCTGCCTCCAGAGCTCTTGGCCTGCAGATCATAGGGGACCAAGAGACCATTCAGAGGATAATCATTCTTGCTTTGACCTGCTTGGATCTGGATTGTAATCTTGGGTGGTAATCCTGGGGTGTGTGGCAGTGTGCCAGAGCTTGGGGTGTTTCTAGAGAGGGTGCCCTCTTCAGACCTCTGACAACATTTGTGAAATCCCAGTGATTTGAGAAATAGCTCTCTCCATTCTGGAAGGAGAGTTCTACCATGGCAAAGAGCTGAAAAGTCAAGCAATTGGCTGGCAAGATGAGCAAGAAGAGGAAGCATACTCAGACAATAGAATCCTTTTTTGGAGACAAAAAGGATCAAAACCGGAACCAGAAGTCAATGAAGTCAAAACTCCTGCATCAAAAGCTTCCAAGAAAAATATGAATTGGTTTCAAGGCCATGGATGAGCTCAAGAAGGATTTTGAAAATCAAGTAAGAGAAGTGGAGGAAATGAGAATGATGCAAGAAAATCATGAAAAACTAGTCAATAGCCTGCTAAAGGAGACCCAAAAATCCTGAACAAAATAATGCCTTAAAAATATTCTAACTCAAATGACAAAAGAGTCTCAAAAAGCCAATGAGAAGAATGCCCTAAAATACTGAATGTGCCAGATGGAAAAAGAATTTCAAAAACTCAGTGCAGAGAATAATTCCTTCAAAATTAGATTAGAGCAAATGGAAGCTAATGACTTTATGAGAAGTCAAGATACTATTAAACAGATCCAAACAAATGAAAAATAGAAGGCAATGTGAAATATCTCATTGGAAAAACCACTGACCAGGAAAATAGATCTGGGAGATTTAGAAATCATCCTTCAAGAAATTCTCAAGGAAAATTAGCCTGATGTTCTAGAACCAGAGGGCAAAAGAGAAATCAGAAGAACTCACCAATCGCCTCTTGAAAAAGATCCCAAAAAGAAAACTCCTAGAAATGTTATAGCCAATTTCCAGAGCTCCCAGGTCAAGGAGAAAACATTACAAGCTGCCAGGAAGAAACAATTTGAGCACTGTGAAAACACAATCAGGATAACACAAGAACTAGCAACTTCTACATTAAGGGATTGAAGGGCTTGGAATATGATATTCCTGAGGTCAAAGGAGCTAGGATTAAAACCAAGAATCACCTACCCAGCAAAACTGAGTATAATCCTTGAAGGGAAAATATAGTCATTCAATGAAATAGAGGACTTTCAAGCATTCTTGATGAAAAATCCTGAGCTGAACAGAAAATTTGGCTTTCAAATACAAGAAGCACGAGAAAAATGAAAAGGTAAATAGGAAAAAGAAATCATAAGAAAAAAAATTTAAATAAAATCTACAGAGCTGGGTTCAAATCATGTCTCTCACTCACTAAGCCTCCTTGGGCATCACAGTTCTCATCTGTAAAAGGAAAGGGTTTGACCAGATGGACATTAAGGTCCCCTCCAGCACTAGATGGATGATCTAGGGTCATTTTTCCTTATTTAGATTGAATTTTAAGGAGTTTAAAACAAGAACATGACAAACTCATGCTGAACTCAAATTAATCTCACTGAATCAAGTTCCCTTCAATGATACATATCAAAATCCATCCATACCTGCCCATTTTGTTTGACTCTAGTTTATGTTCTCCCAAAAGTTTGCCACAAATAACCCACTCAACATGGTGGAGGCCTTCCTTACTTTCTCTCAACATCAGGAGAATATCACTCATGCACTATGGCTATCTACCGCTAATTCCTTTCTCTCATATCACAGAGGAATAAACTAAGGCTTATGGGGGTTAAATAAAGCCCCCTTAGTCACACATCACATGAGTATTCAAGATTAGATCAAAACTCAAATCCTGGATCCAGCCCAGTACTTTTTTCCATTATTTTAGGAGTAATGGGTGGAAATTGCAAAGAGACAAAGGAAAATTTATATAAAATATATAAATATATATGTGTGTGTGTATATATATATATGCATATATATGGGGGAAAACTTCCTAATAATTAGAGCAATGCCAAAATGGAATGGACTTCTGCAAGACATACAATGAGTCTTTCCTTACTGGAGGTCTTCAAGCAAAGAACTGATAACCTCTTTAAAATATGCTAAAGTGGGGATTCTTTTTTTAGTAATGGATTAGACTAGATGGTCCCTGAGCTTCATTTTGCCTCTGATAATTGAGTTAGTCTGTAATACGTTTGGTCATTTGCTCAGTTCAGTGATTAGACTGAATTTTTGAGAATCTATGAAGAATGGAGGGAGTGTCTAGATAATGGAAAATGTCCCTTATAAGATTATAAGAAATTATAAGAGATTATAAGAACATCTAGCATATGAAAAACTAAATTAATGAAATAAATAATTTCATGAGACAACATGGGGTAGGGAATAGAGCTCTGGACTTGGAGTGAGAAAGACTTGGTTTCACAGTCTACCTTACGCACTTTCTATCTGTGTAACACTCAGTAACTCAAGATCTTTGAGCCTCCCCTTCTTCATCTGAAAAATGAAATAATCATCCCCTACCTCAAGGGAATCTAGGTAAGGATTCAGCTAAACTAATGTACACATAGCAGTTTGCAGATATTAAAGAGCTTCCTAAATGCCAGCTGGCATTATTCACTTCCCTAAGGTACTTTTGTATTACAGACACATTCTCTGTAAGTTTTTCTGCAAAACAAAGTTACCCTGGTACAGAATTTGTCAGCCATTAAATGAAAAAAACTTTAATTAGTTGGAAAGCTCTCTATGGTATCTTTTTAAAGAGAATTAACAGTGCTGAAACTCCACCTAACCAAGTCCTATCGATCCTTCAGAGATCAAATGAGATAATAGATGTAAAGTACAAATCTTTACAAACCTTAGAGTGGGGGTGATCCAAAAGACTGACTCTTGTTGACCCCATTTAGGGTTTTCTTGGGAAAGCTCCTGGAATGGCTTCTTTCTCCAGCTCTTTTCACAGATGAGGAAACTGAGGCAAAGAAGGTTAAGTGACTTGCCCAGGGTGATAGAGCCAGTAAGTTTCTGAGGCCAAATTTGAACTCAGGGAGAGCAATTCCTAACTTGAAGCCCAGTACTTTAACCAATGTACCACCCAGCCACCCAAAAGTAGTAGTGCCATTTAAAGCACTAATAGATGAAGTAGCAAGGCACCCAAGAGGGGAAAATGTAGCCATGGCAAGTCAACACCCAGAAAGGAAAATTCTGGCTGCCAAAGACCCCTTGGCACTGTCAAATGGCTCAATAGCAGAAGCTGATATGATTTTATCAGTGGAAAATGACAATTGAAAAAGAGGCATTAACATCTAATTTGCTGCTGTACCTTAAGGGATGATGAGGCTTTTCTGACTTGTAGCTGAAATCTACCATATGTGTTGTCTCCCCGACTAGAACATGAGCTCCTTGGGAGCAAGGACTATTTTACTCCTTAACTTTTTTTTTAATCCTTAATGTTTTGCATAGTACTTTGTACACTTTGCAATTTGGTAGCTTAAAACTGCACTAAAGCTGGGTTCAGGGGTGGAGCCAAGATGGCGGTGTAGAAGAAGCAGTGTCCCACAGCTCCCACACAGCTACCCTAAACACCCATAAAAATATGACTCTGGACAAAGTCTACGACTCTCAAACTCAAAAAATACAGACAACACATCTCTCACGGAAGGCAGCTTGGCAGCAGGGGATCATCAAGGCAGGACACGAGCCTGAGGCCGAGGCTGGCCCAGCTTGAAACCGAAACCATGGCCAGGCCCTGGGGTGGTAGGAAGAAGCCAAGCCGAGCTGTAGCCAGTCTACAAGAGAGAAGAGCTACAGCCTCCAGCACCTCCACATCTGCCAAGGTGTGAAAAATAGGGATTAAAGAAAGGTGTGAAAAATAGGGATTAGAGAAATGCAGCTGGCTGGAGGGGCTCATCAGGAGCTGAGACCAGCCCAGCCTGAAACCACCATGTGGCCAGGCTCTAGGTTAGCCTGGAGGAGCCGAGCCTCCCAAGCCACAGCTTGAGTCTGCTTCAGAGAAGATCTAAAGCACCTGGAGAAATGTGCATAAGCCAGGATTAAAGGTCAGTGAAAGTGAGTGAAGCTTTCAAGCTAAATTTGGGGGAGGAAAAGCAGTTTGGCCAATCTACCCCTGGGGCAAGGAAGCAGTGGAGGAAGGGCAGAAACTGCTGTAACTGGCTGTGGCCCCCACTGGGCTGCTTCAGAGCCCCTGACCTGTGGACTTCAAAGTGGGGCTGAGTCAATTGATCAGGGCCAAGTTATCTTGCTTTGAGCGGCCTGGATCTGGATTGTGGTCTTGGGTGGTGGTGTCCTGGCATGTGCTTTCAGCAAGCCAAAGCTGGGGGGACTTGCAACACCTCCCTAATAGCTCCTGCAGCTGGGAAAACCCCAGCGATTTGGAACAGAGCTTTCCCCGCTGGAAGCAGAGTTTCACAGAGCTAAAAAAAACCCAACCAATTAATTGACTGGCCAAAATGAGGAAAAGGAAGTAAAATAAGAACAGCAATAAAACTCTAGAATCCTTTTTTGTGGACAAAAAGTTTCAAAGCATGGAACGGGAGGAAGACAACCTAGTCAGAGATCGCACACCAAATGCTTCCAAGACACTTGAAGAATGCTTAGAAGCTATGCATCAACTGAAAAAAAGACTTTGAAAACCAAATAAGAGAAGTGGAGGAAAAGTTGGGAAGAGAAATGAGAACAATGCAAGAAAATCATGAAAAGAGAGTCAACAACCTGACTGAAGAAAGCAACACTTTAAAAAATAGATTAAATCAAATGGCAAAAGGGGCCCAGAAAGCCAATGAGGAGAAGAATGCCTTAAAAAGTCGGAATTGCCAGATGGAAAAAGAATCTCAAAAGCATTCTGAAGAGATTCCTTCAGAATTAGAGTGGAGCAAGTAGAAGCTAATGACTTTATGAGAAACCAAGATACTATTAAACAGTTACAAAGAAATGAAAAATAGAAAGCAATGTGAAATATCTCCTTGAAAAAACCACTGACCTGGAAAATAGATCCAGGAGAGACAATTTAAAAATCATTGGTAACCCGAAACCCATGACC
>JAQQSW010000686.1:8558-31671 GCA_028646575.1 Pseudocheirus occidentalis
GCCCTCTATAGTGTTTGAAGCACTTTGTGGGTCACCATACATTAATAACCATAGCTCATTTCTGATGTGCTTGCTTTGAAACACACAAAGAAAAATATTTTAAATCAAATAGTATACAGTGGTATAAAAAAATCACGAAAAAGCTCCCATATACACTGGGGTACATTTCCTATAGGGAGCAAGTCAATGAGGGCCATCTACAAGGAAGGTAGGTAATGGAGGAACGGTAATAGTTATGTTAATCATACCCTCTGGTGCTGTTGAGCCATTATTGTCTTCTGGTGATGTCACAGACTACACTGTTGTCTTTGATTAACCAGCAGGGTCCTCTTCTCTGTTCTCTCTGTAGAGCTGCTTGCTCTGGCGATCTCTTCTTTCTTCTGAGCAGCTCCACTGCATTGTTCTATGCTGCCATCAGCTAGTGCAGCTCAGTGACCTTTTTGGATCCTCTGTTGTCATCTACTAATAGCAGCTGCTTGGTCAGCACTTTAGCTGCGATGTACTATGTTTAACTCATTTGTGATGCAAACCCCAACCAACTATTTAGGGAAGCTCAAAAGTGTTTTTAAGTCTGTCTTTTGAACTATTTTTTTTTATTGCTGGGCTCCGTTCTACCCCCTCAGCATACTATATGACTTGGACCTGAGGCCTACAAAACAAGGTCGCAACTGCATTTATAATAATATTTACATCTAATTCTGATCATGAGTTTCCAGAGTAAATTCTGACAGTGAAAAAGTGATGATAGCAAGTAACCATAAAATAGCTGATGCAGGAGCTCTAAGCTCTATTTCAGATTTTAAACAAGGTATACCTTATGTACATATGGCTGTCTATTCATAGAATTCTAGAGTCTAGTGCTAAAAACGCCTTCAAGAAATTATCATCCAGTCAATGTCAGTAATATGGTGGGATGAGGCAGTCTGGCTGGATTGGGTCCTTTCTTCCTGTGGTGGATGGGGTACAGGGAGTGACACATAGAAAAAATTATGTAGAGTCAGTATTGTTATCCACCACTTCAGTCCCCTGACTCCAAAGTAAATATACCTTGTGTTTAACCTCATCTAACACCTTTTATGATTGGTTTATTCAAGGATAGAGGACATTAGAAAATTGTTTTTTAACTTTCATCATTCCCATGACAATGTCTATAATCTAGTAGTCTCTGTTTCTTCCAATTACTAAGGACTTCACTTAGGAAAACTTCAAAGGAGGTTTCTGGTGGTGGGGTGACATTTTTTGTTCCACGTTTATAATGCCCCAGGTGCCATGCAAATCACTTTGAGATCAGGTCTGGAAAGGGCTTGACAGGACTGTCAAGAAATGGCCTTCTCTACTTGAATTTCTTTATTCTGTGTTCCCACCAGCAACAAGATTGTTGGTTTTCTACATTCCCTTGTGGCATGGAAGGATTTTATTCACACAGCCTTGTAAAATGGATGCTTTTGAGCTAGTGCTGACAGCTTTCTTGGACGATCATGGTTGAAGAATCCCTGCATAATCATTCCATTTTAATTGTTTCTGAAGATATAGTCAGCTTGAAGGCCAACGACCACTAGCACTCAGGCCAGTGACTGCTGGCTGAATGATTTCAACAGGCTATTATGAGACTTAAATTTTTAGTTTTCCTGGTAGTTGTGGCAACAGTCAGTTAATCTTTTCAAATACTAGTTTAGCCACTTGTTGAAATATTCTAGGGCAATTTGATCTTATAGAATATCCTTATTTGGGTCACGGTGGTAGGTCAGTGCTCTGAACTCAGGCTCTGGGACAATTGAACAGGGAAGAGAGGTGTATGGAGGAGAGGAGAAATATGTAGGTGAAATTCCTCCACTACTCAAATGGAATATTTGAATATTAAAAATATAAGAGCAATGGGGCATGTGATAAATGTTATGGAATCAGGTTGTTTATATTTCTACACCTCACTTATCAGAGGCATCAGACATCATACACAATCAAGAACATTATAAGGGCATTATATTATCAGTGCAGCAATAGTAATTCATCCTAGATATTATATGTGCACATAAGCTTAACATTTAATTAATGTAAGCATTTTCATATTCCGCATCATGATACATAGAAAATACAGTTTTCTGCTAAAACACTGGAATAATAGTATCCTGTTTTCTACAACAGAATACAATTATGCATGCAGTAATACACAAAATTAGAATAATAACATCTTTGTTCAAATCTGAGACCCCTCAGCAGTCATCAAGGCCCCGTATGATAATTTGTCTATTCTTTTCTTTTTCATGGCATAATGACCACAATCACAGATTACCATTTTAATAGAGGTCAGTAATTTCATTTTTAATTTTCTTTCTGCAAGTTCATCATAAAAGAGAGATTCCACTCCAAATATATCTCAGAGCATTGCACGTGGAAAGACAGCTCATAAGGAGGGCACAGGTACATTCTTCTTGATACAATACCTCATGAGAGTTAATCTTAAGAACCTGGCTAGTGACTACAAATGACAAATTTGTATATTTATCCCCAGTCAAAATTTAAAACAAAATTGGGAAAGATTGAGGAAAAGATTCCAGGGGACACATGTACTGATGTTCTGCCTACTATTTCTGGTCAACTAGGTCTGGTCTGCTAGGACCAAAGATTTATAACTGGAAAAGACCATCTACTCCTCCCTTCATCTTTTTTTAAAACAGTTAAGTAAATTGAGACAGAAAGAAGCTGAGTGACTTCTCAATCTCACACATTTTAGGTTACCACCCATGAGCAAGGAGTTGAACCCCGGTTCTCTGATGCCAAATCTAGCATACTTTCACCATTCTGCCTCTCTTAGCTAGGAATGATTTTTCTGCTCCCTCCCCGAGAGTGAAGAAGCACTTATGGTCTATATTTCAAGCTCTTCAGACTTTAAAGATCAATGGAAGTGGTGTCTCTTTTCCAAGGAAGGAGGCAGTTTTGAGTCAAGAGGGTCCTGACTCATCAATAAACAGAAAACTACGTCTGTACAACTCACTGGGGAATACAAGTTTAAATCAAAGATATCCTTCTCTATGGATATACGTAGATCTATGACTCACTAGGAACCATTTTTCCCTAGGACTTATTGTCCTGGCTGAAGTCAAGTAAGTGGTTTGTTCAGTCATCCATACATATTTCCTATCTTCACAAATTCCCTGATAGCATAAAGTCTAGCATCAAGAGAGAAGTAATAGCTAATGATAACTAACATTTAACTTATGCACTAGACTATTTTATATGCATAAAAACTGAGGCTGAGAAAGGTAAAATGACTTACTCAGGGTGACACAATCAGTAAATGCCTAAAGTAGGACTTAAACAGTCTTCCTGATTCTCAGACCAGTACTCTATCCACTTCACTCCCCATGCAACATCACATCTGGTTCTATTTATATATAACAATCAAATATTTGTTACATTCTGGGATGGGGACTGAAGGTGAGGAACATGTTTTCTTCAACTGAATTAATCATATCCATCTCCCCGTCTGTAAGCTTATTCAAACCCTTTATATAGTAACAGTGTTCTTAATGGGCTACTCCAAATGTCATATCACAATAGTCATCATCTTCTGACATCCAATGTTGATTCATCAGTTCACTCTTCACACTTGTACCACCCTTTAAGCTGACCTCATCCTCCAGCTCCAATTTGGGAAAGAATTACTATCCTTTATTTCTCATTTGTCCTAATTTTTCAAAATTCAAGGGGTCTTACAAAAACAACGCAGTCTAAATATAGCATAAGCACAAACTAACTACAGAAAGTAAAATAAGCAAAGCCAAGAAAAGTCAACAACAAATTCAACAATTCCCTTAAGACCCTGACATGTTCTAGGAATCAAAGTTTCTGAAACCTGATAAAACCCAATCAATTCATATCCTGTCATTGGTTTGTCTGAACTCAAAAGGGGAGAGAGATAAATCAGAAAAAGGAGAATGTGGTCTGTGTTGTTGAGACTAGTTATCCAAAACTTGTGATATTGCTCCAATTGATAAACCAACCATAGTACTCAGATTTTAAACCTACTAATACTCTGATTTAATAGCAAACTTTCTTTTCTGATATATTTATGCAAATTATGTTCCATATCCTTTTTGTGTTGTTAATTTTAGCATCCCCTTCTCCTCACCTGAATTTCAGGATTTAAGGTATTGAAATGTGAGTGCTTTCAGTTCTGGGCTCAGAGTCTTTTTCAGAAACTCCTGAGATGAAGAATCCCTTCATAAGTCTCTATTTTGCCTTCCTTTGAAGATGCAATCAATTTTTGATCAGTCAGGGTTTAAGATCAGACATGACACAGGCTGATAATTTTTGGCTAAAAGACTTCACCAGGCCACCATACAGTTCTAAAAACTTACATTTCACCGAGTGAGTTAGCATGGCTCTAACAATTAGGTTAGGAAACTTAAAAATGTGAACAAGCCAATTACATGAAATATCTATTCCACTCTCTGTTCCTACAGTGCAGCAGATTTCCTCAATCACTTTCTCAGTTACCTGACAGTTAAGAGGGTCCCAAGAAGACTAAAATGCAGTCATTCAAAGACATGGTCATCAGTGTGGATGAGGTGCATTCCTTATTTCACTAGGCACCAGATCTTAATTGAGCCTTTTCTGTGGGCTGACAATGCCCTCCATACAATATTCCACTGTAATTTCTTGCATAGTTGTGGATGCTCCTTTAGGGGCTATTTATACATTTTTATCTTTGGGTCTCGTTTTGTGTATAATTTCTCTCATCCTTCATTTCCATTAGATAGCTGCCCTCTAGTACTGCCTTTGATTGAATTTCGGCTACAAGATAGGTAGCCTGTAATGGTGGTTGGAGAGTTAGGTGACTCCAACTTCATCTTGATTCCCTAAACATCCTCTCCGATGTATCCATTTCATGCCTCAGAATTAAGGTCCTTTTCAGTTAGGGACTGGATCTTGAGTTTAGACACAAGATATAGCTATGTTAGCTACCTTTTCTTCTCAATAAAATTATAGATATAAAAACAATCATTTTTTCCCTCTGATGTGTCAGCTTTCCAGGGATTCCTTGCATCCATCTCTTCTTGTCTAGCATGGTCCTATTCCTTTGTGTTTTCTGGGGTTTGCTTAGGTAAGTGAGCAATAGTAACCCTAAGCCAAAGTTTCTGGACCCTTTAACTTTATCTTATTGTTTCATATATGTGGCTACCATTCGCTCAAGTTTCTCCTTAGGGAAAGCGGGTGAGAAAACTATCTTGATTTCCCAAACATATAGGGGATAGGTGCCATGCTGCTGGAAACAACGGGCAAATAGCTTTCCATCTAGAAACAGGGAGGTTAGACGCCTATACCTCACCTGACTGGTGCTGAAAATTATTGTTATGAAATTAGGCTCAGTTTAATCAAGTTTATGCTGCTCATGTAGCATTTGCAGGTGTATGTTTTCATGTTTGGGTGGATAGTCTTTGTTAGACTGTGCTAAAGAATTCCTGCAAAGGACTCCAGCCTGCCTAATCTAAAAATGCAGACAACTTTGCCTTAGTTAAGATTTATGGCCAGTAACTGATGGCAGAATGACTTCACTGAGTCACCATGGGACTAAATTTTTACAATTTTCCTGGAAACTTAGCAATACCCAGTTAGGTGCTTCTTAAACTGTGGGTCACAACCCCACATGGGGTTGTGTAACTGAATGTGGGAATCATGAAAAACTTGGCAACAGTAAGTTTCTGAACACACAAAAACCAAAAATTAATTCAAAATCAAATAAGTAATGAATCAGAGGTGTTTCTAGTAGCACTTGCCTATGTTGTATCATGCAGCTTCACTGCAGTCTTGTTTCTGAACACACAACATGTTACTTTGCAATGCACATGCCATCATGCCATACAAAGCCTACAAATGCTGCCAGAAACACCTCGGGTTCAGATTTAAGAATATTGTATGGTATGAATTGTAGTATTTTTCCTGTACAAAGTTTTCTGCTCTTACAGAAACACAATTGTTTAATAATGTAAAATAAAGACTTAGTATTTTCCTACCATCATTCCTCAGCATGTAAGTGTCAAATTAGTATAAATTCAGATTGTATTGTATTAGAATGTTTGATTTAAAAAATGGCTGTTGTCTCCTTTTACAAAAATATAAGTGTTTAATTGTAGCAAGTAGACAAAAGCCCTTTAATAATATTTCCCTACCATTATTACCATATGTATATATAAGTGTAAGCATAAATTTTTAAAAATTAAGCATGAACAAATGTAATTTCATAAACTAAAGTGAGTATTTATTTGAGAAATTATTAGAAATATTTATTAATATTTTAAGACAAAATATTTTTCAGTTATAAATAAGAGGCTAAATTTGGACAGAAGAGTTAAAAATACTGATGACAATGTAGCAGAGTATTCACTATCAGATTGTAGTACACTTAAATTGACAAGAAAAATAAAGTATGTTGAATCATGCGGCTTTCAAGAAGGCAAAGTTTAAACAGATTATTGAAATTGAAAGATGAAGTTGTTATATTCTTGACTGAGTAGAAATCCAATTTTGTTATTTTTTTCATGACTTATGGCTTTCAAAACTGTTGTTATATATTTTTTAAAAACTCAATGATTTAAAAAGTTGCTTGCTTCAAAGAAAAAATTGTAACATATATGTTAAAAGATAAAATTGAAAGTCTTACTAAAGAAGTTAACATGGAAGAATAGGGTGGGAAATTGTTCTTTAGAAATGTTTATAGCTACAGATTATTTTATAATTGAAAGTAACCTCCCCAGAGATTTAATTGTAAGAGTTACAACTGATCATCTGAAGTGCCTAGAGATACAATCTCAGAAATACTTCCCTTCAAGTTTTGATTCTAAAAAACTAAGTTGATTTCATAAACCATATTCAATTGGAATAAAAAAATGTCATTCATCTGCCATTAAAAGTTCAAGAAGAATTTGCTGAGTTATCAGTGTCCTAAAAATCATTAAATGAATTTTGGTTTGGGATTGGGACAGAATTTCCAACAATTTCTGAAATGGCCCTAAACATACTTCTGTCATTTTGTACTAGGTATTTATACAATAAATGTATCAATTAACTTTGAAAAATGTTGGAGATGCTCTACGTCCTGTAATATCAAATATTCCACCAAGATTTAATTGTTTATGTAAAAATAAACAGGCACATCCATTTCATCAGCATGCAAGTTTGCTTTTGTTTTTACAGAACAGTAAAATTGTATATATACCAAAGAATTGTTTTAAAATAAATTTCTTTGTGACTTTTTTTTTGCTTTTTTTTTTTGAGGGCAATTGGGGTTAAGTGACTTGCCCAAGTAAATGTGTCAAGTGCCTGAGGCCGGATTTGAACTCAGATCCTCCTCACTCCAGGGCTGGTGCTCTATTCATTGTGCCACCTAGCCACCCCTCTTTGTGACATATTATCAGTAAATGTTTGATTTGAAAACCTATTCTACATATATGGTAGGGTAATGTAAAAGTTTCTCAGGTGAAAATTTCTCATGAGTGAGAAAAAGCTTTTTAGCACAGCTTTATAAACACTGTGGTTTAACTGTAGTTCTACCTGCTTTTGAAAAATATACTTGTTTGGGTCATACTTGCTAGTCTATTGCTTCAACTCAAGCTCTGGGCAATCAAGAAGAGCAGAAAGATACATGGAAAGGAGAAATGCCTAGGTGAAATTCCTCCACTGGAATATTTGTATATTAAAAGCTTCACAACTATTGGACATGTGAAAAGTATTGAGCATAATGCAGACCCAGACAGTCTATGCTCATCTGGTTAAACATCACTTTTCAGAGGCATCAGATATTACATATTGTCAAGCATATTACTGGCATATTGCTGTATCAACTGACTGAATTCAGGCCTCATCTAATAAAGAGGGTAGTTGTTGATAGGAGGTGATTGATGGTGGTAAATGCTTGAGCAGAATCCCCCCTCCCCCAGGCAAACTGAGTACTTGAATATTACAGGCATCTTGGGAATAGAATATAAGTGATACATATTGGATAAACAATTAGTTTATGGGATGTACATACTCACATCCCACTGGGAATTCTGAGGAGGGAAAGTGGACAGTCCTCTAATACTTCAGCACAAACTGACTCTAGTAGCCCCTTCTATCAAGGTTGGATGTGTGCTCTCAAAGCACTATACTTAAGTTAGTAAATATTAAGTTATGACTTTTCCTGGTCTAGTACCTATTACTGAGAACTCTGGACAGAAATTTATATTTTTCTCTTTGGCATACAAACTCCTTCTATATAGGGAACTTTTCTTTCCAAATCAAGCACTGTGAGTTGTTCACAGCAAGGACATTGCCTGGCCATATCACATCTCCTTTCATCCAATGGAAGAAGTAATAGATGAAGAATTAGGACTTTTGTCTGCTGATCTTTACCTCCCTGGCAGCCTGGGGCACCTGCCCAAGGGAGGAAATAAGCTGAATAGCCCATCACTTATAACTTCAACATCATTGACCATATAATATGAATGAATGGATTCAGAGACAAGCAAGGAAAGTACTGGAGAGAATGGAAATGATTTAGTCAGGATCTTTGCTTGCTTTTGAAAACCAAATAGCTACCAGAAACTATCACACTCCTTTGAGGTTCCCATATATTTGAGGATGGAACAGGAGAGCAGTGTCTCTTATAAAGGAGAAATCTAAGACAAAAGATAAGTGAGCCTGGCCTAGCAGCCTGAGGGAGTTTTCATTCTGGGAACATTTATTCATACAAATCAATAAGTTTGGAATGATTCTATAAAATCTAATACCTCATTTAAGTGGTAGGAATATTCTCCCAAATGAGGCTCTTATTTGGTTAGGGGAAGAGGGCATCTAGGTTCAGAAATAATACAGATGACTAATTGGAAAGTCAGACAATGCTCTGAGAAACTTTTAAAATCTCATTTATCATGGAGGCTATGTTTTGTGGCATGGAAACAACCACTGAGTGAAAGTTTTAATTTGACATGTGACCAGAAGGGTCATACTCACAATTAAAAATGCTCTTTTGTGGAAGTCCAAGTGGAAGAAAACTCATGTTATGTGTAGTAGCAAAATTTAGGCTCCTTTAACAATTGATACTCTGATTATCTGAGCTTGGCCAAATGGGCTCTACACAGCAGAATTCAAAGGAAAGGCTATCATAGACAATCAATACAATTTGGGGGCTACTGGATCTGATTTGTATGTGTTCCTCCAAGCTGAGGGGAATAAGGCATTCACTAGGGCTGGGAGTTTTGCATAGAAAATAAATTTAGCTACTTATTGTGCAGCATAGAGTTTCAGATCCAAAATGAACTTTTAAGATCATCGAACCAAAACTATGGAAAAGGAAATAGGTTCAGATTCCTCAAGTGATTTGCCAAGTTTATGATAGCAGATCTTAGACTAGGAATTAGGTGTAATGAATTTGTCTTGTGTCCTCTAAAAATGGATATATTATTTTGACACAATAACCACTTCATCTGAAATACCCAAACAATACCACTGAAAGTATACCTTTGAACAGTTACTGTTAACATGTCACTTTTCATTTTTGTAGTTTTATCTATTGTTAAAAGAAAGGATGGAATCCTCCTTTATCTTTTATAATATGATACAAGAATATACATTTTCATGCCCAAGGCAAACATTTCACTTGCTTCAATCCATACTTTCTGAACCGATATTTTCATATTCAGCATCACACTGATTCGTATAATGGTCTTATGAAAGATACAGGATCAGGTTTTATTAACTCTAATTTACTAATGAAGCCCCAAGATTAAGTAACTTGCCCAATGCCACACTGCAATCAAATGACAAATATCCATTTTAAACTCTACTTCCCATACATAACCCCTCTGTTCATTCCAAGTCAATTTGGCTTGGAATTAGCCACCTCTCAGTGAGAGATCTCTCTCTAAATAATCTTTTATTGCAAATCTTTTGCCCATCCATTCATTCATTTATTCAACAAACATTTGTTAAGCACTGAAGCACTAGTATAAACTGAGGGAAATACAAAAACAGATTCTCTGCCCTCATGGAGTTTATAGTCTAGTAGAGCAGAAGACAAAAAGCTTCAAAACTATAATGACAAAAAAAATCCCCTATAATCATACATGATACTATGAAATAGAGAATTGCAAAACATAAAAATGTCCTCAAGGCGTAGTTCCCTGAGGTTCCTTGAGTGAATTAATTCTGTACCCCCTCCCCATAAAGGTCTATTATCTGACTTAAAGGCTTCAAAGTCTCCCAAATGATCTGTAGCAACAGTATACCAGAAGTGAGGCACTCCAAAAGGGTTTTCCTTTCAGCTGTATGCTGGTAGTCTTATCGGCAAAGACATTTCTCTCTCCCCCTATACCTCCCTTCCCCCATACCATACCCTGTACCCCACCTCCTCTTGCCCTCAGTCTCTCTCTTTCCTGTTCTCTTCCCCTGTTTGATAAGGGTCTCTCAATCTTTTGAAAGAAGACCAAAAAGGTGCACATCATGACCCTGGAGGGCAGAGTCAAACGCTTGGTTTCTTGTGTTCAGCCTTCTTAAAATTATTTGAAAAAGCATTTCCAGAATTGGCTATGCAGACTGCATATATGTAACATCAAATGGAATGGAAGTCTGATCAGGTCTATTATCTCAGACAGACCTGGGATCTGGTATATCAGGAATGTGGTTAGCTGTAAGGATGGCTCCCTCAGTTTGTGCCTCAATTACCCTTTGAGGTGACTTATCACATCTCCTTCTAGTGGAAAAACCCAGTCCTTGCTCTTGGACTCCAGACTCCTGCTACGTACCTCCCAATCTTTCCTATGGTAAATCTGCCTCTTTTACTCCCCACTGAGGTCAGAGTTTGGCTGGGAGGCAAATTGCTGGTACTACCAACCAAGAGACAGACACTTCCCAAAGCTACTGCAAACAGGTAAGCCAGAAGAAATTGGGATGACGTGACTCTACTAATATTATGGTAAGGGAGCTAGATTCATTAACTTCGGCAGCTTTGTGGTATTTTGGTAGTTTCCTTCTTATTCCACTTTTGCTAGAAGGAGCTGGATATTAGGAGTTGGAAGATATGTTTTAGTTTGTTTCTTGATGGAAAAAAACCCATCAAAACAAAATTAAAAAGAAATGAAAAACAATGGAAACTAGCTGCTTTCTGGGAGCTGATATAATGAGTTTTATATTGAAAATGGCCTTTACTCCCAGTAAATCAGAAGCCTGTTTGTCAGCAGATCTCTTTACTAATATGGCTGTATAATGGGGAAGAGGCAGAGCAGAGAGGAGGGGATGACCTGATAGTAGGATCTAGGAGCAGGATGACCTACTTGAGAAGGGTTCCAAATAAGTTCTACTAAAATGTGTTTATCTTTGGAACTGTCTTGTTCCAAACAGTCTGTCTTTGGAACAGAGCTAACTGTAGGTGCATGAGAAAAATCCTAACCCAGTCTCTTTTAAACCTTCTTCTCTGGAGCAGAATGTTTAGAATGAACTGCAGTGCAAGTCTCACCTGAAAGGCATCATGCATACTAGTTAAAGAAGCCTTGACTTGAAAAGAGATATTGTGACTTCTTGTGGGATTCATACATAAATCGGAGGAAAAACTGTTTAGTTTTCAAATGTTTCAAAAATATGCTTTAGAACAAGGTGGAAGGTAAGACCAAGAGATGTTAAGGCATCCAGAGCAGAAGAAATCAGGAACTTTCTTGTGCAGGAAGAAACCTCACCCCTATTAGAAAAGTGATTTGGGAAACAAGAGGCAAAGTTCTTGGTGCTTTGTTCGTTTCTACAGTTGATGTTGGAGCTGCTAAATTATCTGTAATATTATAGAAAATATTATGTATGTCCCTGCCGTACCATTGTCAGATATTATTATTATATGTTTTTCCTTCCCTTGTTTGAAGATATATTTGCAGGGGGTAGAACGAATATTACTGTTAATTAGTGGGGATGTTAGTGAGAATCTGAATTCGTGGAACCTATAAAGACTTTTGTTTTCTGCTTGGTTCCATATATTGGGTTGAATAATTTGTTTAAGAAGGCCAAATTTCTATTAGGAATTGATTTTGGTATCATTATACTTGATACAGTGCCTGGCACATAATGGGCACTTAATATTTATTATCTATTGGCACAGAGGTGTGCTGATGAATCAGTAGCATCTTAACCCTACTACACAAACATATACACACAGAGAAACTGTCAGCAGGTTCTTTAATAAATGCCCATGACTGAAATACTAGAGCTCTTACAAATGAGTGCCTCTAAGTAGCAATCTGAATACTGAATGAGACCAGGTGAAATATATAGGAACAGTGTGAAAAATTTAAAAAATGACTCCATAAAGGACCTATTTGATAATCCTTTATGTTGTTTTCTTTTATCACAACCTGTTGAACTACAGCTCTATTATTTGCCCATGGAATACAGAGCTTGACAATTCTTGACCCAAACTTTATCTGGGATCACATGACTGAGGGAAAATAGAGTCAACCAACTTCCCTGGTCTAATGAATATAACAAATGGCTCTCAGTGAAGAAAAAACAAAAGGCCCATCGGCAAGGGATGAAGCTGATCAGGGATAAAGTTCTGCAGTATGCAGATGGAGACACTTTCGGGGGAAGCAATTTGAAGTTAAATAAGAGGCCCTTTTGTGAATATATCTCTGCACTAGTGAAATCTATGGTGGAATGATGAAGGGGCAGGTAAGAAAGGTACAGAACAATCAGTTCCTCTAAAGCAGCAGTTCTCAATCTGTGGATTGTGACCCCTTTGGGGGCCGAATGACCCTTTCACAGGGGTCACAGGGGACACCTAAAAACATCAGAAAATACGTATTTCTGATGGTCTTAGGAACAGAGACACTGCTTCTCTATCCCTCTCCTGGCGTGCCTGCCCACATGTATATACGCCCACATACAAGTAGTAAAGGGTCGTAGCATTAGGAAAGATGAGAACCATGCTCTAAATGGTAGCTGATTTGTTAACTCTTTAGAATTTTTCTCTCTTCCTGGAACCTCAATGAATATTTGAAGAATGAAATATTGTAGCTTTGGATCCATTATCCATAGCTTGAATAGTAGGAGCTTTCTTTAGTTGTTCAATTAATTTCCTGCCCCATATTATTGTTGAATGGTTGTTTAACCTTGCCTTGTTGTCAAGGAGGGATTGAATATTGAGTCGTGTGTGATTGTTCTATAGTTATCTTGCAGCATAGTCAATCTGGCAATGGGTAGACTGTGATAATCAGAATATAAAACTTCCTTTTGTGGGAAGTGGTGGGGAGAAGGGGGTAAGGCTTTCATGTGATAGGATGTCTCTGTACTAGAACTACATACCCTTTCCTCTCACCCCTACCCTTTTCTTGTTTTCCATGTTTGAAATTTCTCTCTCATACATGCATCCTTGGGAACTGTCAACCCTTCCCACCTCTGACAGAAGTAAGAAACTTATCTGAAGACAGAATGAAAGCCAATTTCTCCTTGTAAAACACCTGTCCTGGAATATTCAGCTATTTTCCTAGTGACTGGGTTACTTTTGGCTGCCATACTTGGTTCCCTGATATATGGAAAGGCCCTAGTATGTGTGTGGAGAGGTGAGGGTGGGTCAATTTAAGGTCCCAGTTGGAGGTGCTGGCTCTAGCTTCAGTGTAAGCAGCTGTCAGGCTCTAGGTGGGGTTGGGTGTGGGATGAGACCCTAGCCATCTCTAATACTGATTAGGTGGAGTACTCTTAAGAGTTGAAGCTGGGATTAACAAGGCTCAGGTGCTGCTTCTCCAAAGAACCATTATCACTGCACCTGCTTCTTCCTGCCATGTCCTGAATAGGTATTCTGGCTGTATCTTTCCCTTGATGTTCCTACCTTCCCCCTTTGTGTTTCCATTCTTTGATAACCCTAAAGTCTTGTGCAGAGAATAAGAGCGAGCTGAGACCTGGGTTCAAGGTAAAATTTAGGTGTGGATTTATTGAACAAGTGCACGACTGCTGGAGTGTTCACTCAAATTGGTAGTCATCCATTGGAGGTATCACTTTGTTATAAAGGCTAAAATACCACAAAAACCACAATCAGGGAGGTGAGCTAGCAGAAGCCATGACATATAGAAGCAAAGAACAGCTATTGGTTAGATCTATAGCTCAGGGCTAATTGGGAATATGGTGCAAGGGTACAAGGGTGCAACCTTCCTGTGACATGGGGGTCCCTCCTAGAACAGGGTGGAGGGCACAGGGTGGAAGGTCTTGGGTTAAGAGGGACTGGAATTCCCCAGAACAGGCCAGGGTCATGTTCTGGGTGAAGGGTATGGGGACCCTGCTTGGTCAGTGGAACAGACAGGGTAGTCCCTACATAAGTTCCTTGCACCATAATGAACCTTGTGCACTATAATGATTCAAGGACAATATACAGAATGCTAATTTGAGGAAGGAGGGGGCAGGAAACTACACCTTGAGCAATGGCCAGACATGTCTTAAGCTGTTTCAAGCTAAGACAAGGTATAGGATAGAGACAAAGACAGAAATATAAAAGGGGCTTAATGGTGGGCCACAAATCAGGTGGTGTGTAGTGACCTGGGATTTGTATTTGGGTACAACAAAAGTCCCAAGGCTCCTCTGGATGAGTTGAAATGGGCTTTGTCTCTTGCTTTTGGCATCTTTGACTGGTCTAGCTTGCAAATGCCTCTAAGTCCCCCAAACAAACTTTAATCCTATGTGATGAAAATGTTCAGGGCTTTGTCACGAATACAGGCTGGCACTGCTTTATGAAGCTACAATTTCTTTCTATTTTTTCCACCAAACATATGGGGATATGACCACTAGTATCTGCAGAGCAGCCTGTATGGGTAGAGTAGTTAGCATTGCCTGTAGTTGCTAAACCAAGATGTTTATGGCTATAACTTCTCCACCATACTCTACACTCTATTCCCTTCCTAATCCAGGGTGACTGAAGTAGGTTTAACCACTTCCATAACATGGTTGGTATAACTGTAACACTACTGGATCCCTGGACTTTAGCACTTTATTACAGGGACAAGACCTAGAAACAAGCTCAGCTAACACAATTCACATAAGAAAGAGGAGATCAAATCTCATTTTACAATTCTCATCATTACTTGCTTCTGTTCTGTACTGTGAAATGTTTTGTGAGGGCACTGAGTCCTGACTGAGAGTAACTCAATGAACTTTTCACACTTGCCACGCCATTGTTGCTTCTCCTAGGTTTTTCTACTCATTGGCACTTATTCAACCTACTCCCTCAAAATAATGTCCAGTTCTTCATAGCTACTGACTGTGTTGTGGAGAGCCGTGGAAGGAATATTGCCTTGTGTGAACAGTCAAATGTGTACCTCTGTGATTACCAGTTCTATAGCATCCCAACCCCCTAAAAATGTGATAATGCTTCAAAGGTATCTTCGAGCCAGACTGTGGAGGTCTTAGGATGCTCAGAAAACTTGGACTTTTCTCAGTGGTATGATATAGGTCCTGACCTCAAAGAGCTTATATTCTAGTGGGGATATATCATTTACAGAATTAAGCAAAATACAAGGTAGAATGTGACAGGGGCAAAGGAGAGACATAGAAAAAAACTATGGAAATTAAGGAGAAAGATAATACTTCTGGGTGGTGGGGACAAGGAAATGCTTCATGGAGCATCCGGTCTGAGCCTTGAAAAAATAGGATTCTGAAAGGCAGAGATGAAGAAGAAATTCATTTCAGTCATGGAAGAAGACAGCATGTGTGGAGGAGAGAAACTGAGGGCATTCTGTCTTCTTGGGCTGGACTCAGACATTCAAAAACGGGAAAAAGTAGATTCTACAAATTATAAACCAGGATGCTTCTTGTGGGTTTGGGGGGTAGTTTCTAGACTAGACTAAGGAAGGTGGGAGAAATGTGATTATTGTGGAAGTGACTTGAGGGTTAAAGACTAAAGATTGTAAAGACTAGAGAGATTGTGAATGCTGTAGTGGAAAGAACAATGGATTGAGATATTTAGGTGCTAGTTTGTTGCCAAAAGATTTTTTTTGGCTAGATAATTTGCTTGTGTAAGCTCCTGCTGGGGCAAATGCACATAGTGAAAGAAACACTGGTGAATTGTTATGGTAAAGCACAATGTTAATTGTCACTCTCCTCATCCACTTTTCAAGTAAAAATGACCAGAATATTAGTTAATGCTTCCTCTGGCCAGCAATGATGTATTCTATGGCATTTTTCAAAGTTCCTTTAACTCTTTCTGATTTGCATTTGGTCTGCTTGATCAATCTTATGTTGGAGAGAAGCCATGTTTCTTGGGAACTGGGACTCCCTGAAGGAAAGATGGAGTCTACTGACATGTTATGTTAGCTAGCAGAAAAACAACTATTGTTCTGGTTGGCTCTGATAGGGGTGGGGGTGGGACTAGGAATAAACTGATTATAAGTTATAGGGAGACAAATCTCCTCAACTTGATGAAAGGACTCAAAAGCATTTCTTAGTCATTAGATTATATCTACTCAGAAATGGAATGGGCTGTCTTGATGAGGTAAGGAACACCTTATCATTGGAGGTCTTCAAGCAAGTGCTATATGACCACCTATCTGGGCTGATGTAGAAGGGATTCTGGTATGGGGTAAAAACTAAATAACTTATGAGATCCCTTTGAACTCAGAAATATTATAATTCAATCTGGGGATGTTTAGTAGGTGGCACATTAAAAACGACCATTTTATTTTTTTATTTACTCCTTTTATATGGAATCATAACTCTGAGTTTTGGGGACAGGTCAGAATCAACCAGAAAGGTAGGATAGGCCATAGTCTGTCTAGTCCTGCTTGCTGCCATGCCCTGAGGTTGGGTTCTGGAATTTGGCCTTTTGATTCTGTTACTGGTTTCTGGTCTGAGGTCGTTGGTTATTCAGCCTGTTTTTGCTTTAGGTTTCCCCAGAAAACAATCTGGTACTGTCAGAGTACCCTAGAACTAGGTCTGGAATTGGTTCTATATTTCTAGTGTGCCAAAAATATGAATGTAGGAGGAAGAAACATAGGCTAGTGATTATTTAGCTCTCAGGAATCTACCCATTATTGGTGCTATCTTGCTTAGGAGTCCATTTTTCCTTCTAACTAAATGTTATGAAAGTTCTCACTCAAGATGGTCCTCTTCTACAGAATCCTACACTCTGACAACACGTTCTTCTCCTCCAGAATCATCCTCTTCTCCAGAATACTTCCCTTTCCCAGTAGTTTCTTCTGTGGCTTTGTTTTCTCCTGAAATTTGTACTGCTTGAGTGCTCTTTGCTTCCACAAGACTTTTTTTCTTCCCAGAATTCTCCTTTCCACTAGAACTCTTCTGTTCCATTGAATTTTTCCTTTCCTTATCACTCTCCCCACTTGTAAAACTCTTCCTTCCTAGAGAACCCTTCCTAAATAGATAACTCTTCCTTCTCTTAGAACTGTCCCACTCCACAGAATTCTTCTTTCCCTTGGTATACTCTCCAGCCACAGAATTTTTCCTTCCCAAAGAACTCTTCCTTCTAATGAAACTCATCCTTCTTTTGGAATGCTGCTTTTTGACAAAACTCTCTTTCCCCTTTGAGCTCTCTCTTTCTGTAGAAGAACTCTGAATGTCCACGGATCTTTTTCCTTCCTTGGTATTTTCCTTTACCACAAGGTCCTCCTGTTCTTTCTCAAGACTATTGTCACCCTTAGGTGTCTCCTCTTCCACATACCCCTCTCCTCTGTGAGAGCTCTCCCCTCCTACAAGCTCAGCTTCTCCCTCAGAACTTTCCCTTTCCAAAGGACGACCCTTCACTTTCAGAACAATTTCTCCTTCCAAAGAACTCCCTGAACTCTCAAAACTCTCCTCTTCAGTAGAGCTCTTTGCTGTCAGGGGGCTCTTTTCATCATCAGGTCTCTCCACTTCCTCAGCACCCTCTATTCTCTCAGGATCTTCCCCTTCATCAGAACCCTTTCCTCCCACGAGACTCTTCTCTTTCACAGGACTCTTCCCTCCCACAGAATTGTCTTCTTTCACGAATTTCCTTCCTTCCATCTCTCTTTCTACGTTCCCAGCACTTTTCAATCTCCTGTAACTCTTTATTCCTAGAGAACATTTCTTTTCCGTCTTCCTTTTTATAGATCTCCTCCTTTGTAAATATTTTCTACTTCCCTTGGAACTGTCCCTGGCCACTGAACTGTCTCTAGTTATGGATCGCCCCAGGGTCACAGAATGGTCTTCACCCAGGAAGCTCTTCTTAGAGGCTGAACTCTCGTTGCTTCCGGAATTCTTTCTTAGTATCTTTAGGATTCTCTTCCCTAGGATGAAGCTTTTTTTCCTCTTAGTCCTCGGCTTTAGGGAGCTCTTCCTTCTCCAGGAGAAGGAAGTTACTGAAAGGTCCCACTCCACGGAGCTCTTGGTCCCCATCGAGCTTCCCCACCCCTCCGAGCTCTTCTCCATCATGGAGCTCTTCCTGAGCTTCACAGCCCCCTTCTCCTCTTCAGTAGCCGTCCCTTCCTCGAGAGAAGCCCCTTCCTTGGGAAAAGTCCCTTCCTCCCCCTTGCGCTCCTCTGGTGCCTCGGCTTCCCTTCTCTCAGGCCTCTCAGGCTCCGCAGAGCTCTCCGCTTCCGAGGCTCTCTCGACCCCTCTGGACCTGATCCCCTCAGTTTCGGGGTTCCTTCTGGCCCCTGAGCTTTCCCCGCTCTCAGAGTTCTCCCCATCCAGGGAGGAAGCCTCCTGGATCCTTCTCAGCAGTGTCCCTATCGGACCGCAGACGGAGGGCCGGGCCTAGGCCCGGGGGGAAGTCTCGGAGCCCCGCGGGAGCCCGAGGCCGGGCAGGGGCTTCAGTGCGTGTGTGTGTGTGTGTGGGGGGGCGGTCTTGGGCACCCTCGCCCTCTCTTTTGGGCCTGGGGCCTTTGCGTCCCTGGGCTCTGAGGATGGAGGGTAACAACGGAGGCAGCAAGCGCCACAGCCTCGAACGCAGTCCAGTCGCCGCCAAGACTAGGCTGACGGAAGTGAGGCGGAACAAGAAGTGCCCCCCCCCCCCGCCTGCAGGGGGCGCCTCAGGCGGGGACAGATCTGGGGGAGGGGCAGAGAGCTGTACGGGCCCCCTGGGGACCTCCTGTGTGGGCTCTCGGGCAGCGGGGAGCTCTTGTGTGATCTACGGGATCTTCCCAGGCAGATCAGGATGAATGAGAGGGCTCCTGGGCAGGCCTGAGGGGACCCCCTGAGCAAACCGGAAAGGGCGGGGAGCTCCTGCTTCCTTCAGTGTCCCAGACACGGGAGTGGGGGGCTCTCTTCAGATTGTCCGTCTGTCTGTTTCACCCTCTCTCCCTCTGCCCTCTCTGTCTCTCTCCTGAAGCCCCGCTAAATCTGTCTGTGCCCCAAACCCTTCCGTTTCTAGGCCGGTACTTGACAGTCTCCTGCGTCTTTCCTTTGGCTCAGCGTCTCTTTCCCTGGGTGTCACAGTTTGGAAAGGACATTGCTAAGCCAAAGAGCATCCAAAGGGGAGCCAGGATCGTGAATGAAGGGTCTTGAGATGACTTCGTTAGGACAATCAGATGAAGGAACTGGGAATGTTGAGAAAAGAAACGGTTTAGGGGGGGCGCTACCGGCCTTCGAGCGTTGGAAGTGGGGGTCAGGCTCAGTCCGCTTGGCCCAAGAAGCCAGGGGACAAGAGCGATGGGTAGAGACGGCAGAGAGGCAGACTGAGGTTTGGAATAGGGAAAAACAAACTTGTTCCTAAAGCTGTCTTGAAGGGGGCCACCCCAAAGGAAGCGTTTTCAGGGGAATCTTGTTGGGTTACTGTAGAGAGGATTCTTGTTCAGGTCTAGGTGGTCTAGATGGCCTCTGAGGTCCCTTTGGATGCTGTGATTTTTTTATTCTGTTTTTCTGCTGACAAGATCCTGTCTTAAATTGAATTTTAGTCTCTGAACTCCCAAAGCATTTATAAACCTGAACACCAGGACAGAATCCAAGAAACAGAATCCAGAAAGAGGATTCTCTGTGGAACAGTGTGCTCAGAGAGCTGTGGGTTTTGCAATGATAACATCTCTCCCTTCATGGATCTTACAGTGTGACAGGCAGCCAATACGCCAAACAAAATAGTTTTAATACCTCGGAGAAAGATAATCTAATTCAGTGGTGTCAAATTCAAATAGAGGTAGGGCCACTAAAGTTACATAAGGATACATGCAGGCTACATATTGAATGAGATGTTAATCTAATCTATGTTTTATTTTTGTTTATTTTGTTAAGTATTTCCCAGTTATTCCCAATTGCCCACTTGGGAGCATTGTGGGCCACAGACTTGAGTATTTGACACCTCTGATCTGGTCCAACCCTTTCATTTTTCAGGTGAGGAACCTGAGGCTCAGAGAAGGGGAAAATGAGTTACTCAAGATCACACAGTAATTGTCACTTCTGAGACTAGAACCCAGGTCATCTGACTAAAATCCAGACTATGAGGGTTATTTGTCTGCTTAAATCAACTCAGGGGGACTTGAATACTAGACTGCAGCACTGATTACTCCAGGATTCCATGCATGGACAATTAATTTATCTTGAACTGAGGCTGTTGTGATTTAAGTTAAATGAATGGATTTCAGTTTGGCTAACGTGTTATTCCCAGATAACTGGGAATAAAATAAGATGACTAACTGAATTGAGTAGTTCCAGTGAATCATTGATTCAAATGCCCTCTCTTACTGAAGTATTTATGTTTACACAAATCCAGTCTTCTACAGGTTTGAATGGATGAGGTATCAGAAAGCATGATGGAGTAGGAACATGCTGTTCCCTCTCTGGACCTCAGTTTTTTCCTCTGTCAAATGAAAGGGTTTCACTGAATGAAAACTAACTGGTGTAAGCTTTACTATTTTATGTTGAAAGGTCCCTTGCAAGTCTTTCTTTTCATATGCAATGTTCTCAGGTTCCTTTCAGCTCTGACATTGAGTGTTCTTTGAATGTTTTTTTTTTTATTTGAGTGTTCTATTTTTTCTTTCTAGATCAGATATCCTGAATTCTAGGTGGTGCAGTGAACAGATAGAAAGATTTGGATTTAGGAAGAAATAAATTCAAATTCTGTCTCTGATACTTGTTAGCTCTTTGACCATGTGCAACCTTACATGGTTGCTGTTTTTCCACCTGTAAAATGGGCTAATAATAGTACCTACTTCATAGGGTTGTTATGAGTAGCAAATAATAAAATAATATCTATAACACCTTGAAAATCTTAAAGAACTATATAAGTGCTAGTTGTTATTATTCTAAAGTACTGTCCTTTGTGTCCCCCAAATTACTATACTATGCTTATCTTTTGATCCTGTTTTACTACTAGTAGGCCTACACTCCCAGAGAGATTAAAGAAAGAGGAAAATGACCCATATGTACAAAAATATTTATAGCACCTCTTTTTCTTATGGTAAAAAACTAAGAAGGTACCCAATAATTTGAAGAAAGAATAATCAAATGGTGGTATCTGTATATAATGGATTATTTCTACACCATAAGAAACGACTAAATTACTTCAGAGAAACATGGGAAGACTTTATGAACTGATGCAGAGTAAAGGAGGAAAAGCAGTTCAAAAATGTTTACTGTAACTTTTTACAATATATTACTATATAATTACAAATAATTACTATAATTTTTACAATATCATAAAGAAAAACAATTTTGAAGGACTTAAAATTTGATCAATATGATGACCCAGCCATGATTTCAGAGAACTAAAGATGAAATATGTTACATACCTATTAAGAGAGGGGGTAGATCCAAGATATGGAATAAGACATACATTCTCAGATAATGTCTAACATAGGTATTTGTTTTGCTTGTCTCTGTATAGAAGTGACTGGCACATCATAGGCACTTAATATTTGCTGACTAATTGATTTGTTACAAGGGATTTGTTTATATATTTTTTTCTAGTAAGAAGGAGATGGGAGGGAGAAAAGGAATAGATAGTATAGAAGAAAAGAAAAGAAGAGGTCATTGAAGCATCTTTTAAAAAATGCACAGAAGAAAACAGAAAAAAATAGGGAAAAATCAGAGGAGTAGGCAGCTTTGAAATTTACATGTTTTATTTATTACATATTTAAGAGAAAAGCAAGCTGCACATAAGAGATCAGTTTCATGCACAGTCCTATTATATGATATATATTTGTTACAAAAGATAGCTTACTGGGTAGGGACATATTGGAAATGTCCATTTTATTTAGTTCGTGAAATTCAGGATAAAAAAATTAAAAAATAAATCACCTAGTTTGAATATTTTTGTTCTGTGTTTTAATGTTTCCTCCAACTTTGATTCTTCATGGTTCTAATCCACCTTAATTTTCTTTTTTTTCACAACAGCAATTTTTAGGAAGGTACAGGTAGTATGTTTATCACACTTAGAGAATTCATAGAACTGAGAGGTATAACTAACATGTTGAGCGACAGAATCAGGATCCATAAAGAGCTTTCTGGACAGGTTAGAAGATGACTCCAGGCCAACAATGTGAAATTTAATGGGGTAAATAAATCTAAGTCAGGGTCTGAAAATCAATTGTATGAGATTCACAGTATGGGTGCAACATTGCTAGAAGGTAGTTTCTAAGAAAAAAAAGATTTAGGTTTTATATTTTTTAAATTTTAAAAATTAGTTTTCTTTTCTTCAATTTTAGTTATTCTAGTTCAGCTCAGTCCTAAAATAAAATGGTTAACAAGAACTTGAGACCCTTAATGTATTCGTTTTCCCAGGCTTAGACCAAACTACATCCCAGGGTACTGAAAGAACTGATAAAATGTAATTGCCACTCTAATGATCACTTAAACATCCTGGAAAATGGGAGAAGTGGCACAGGTCTGGAGAAGGTGAATTTTCTAATTTTTTTTTTAAAGGGACAGTGGGATGAACAAACTGGAGGCTACTGAGGTTGACTCAATCTATGAAAAAAATTATAGAAGATATTATTTTAAGGATGGTTAGTGAATATCTAGAAAAGAAAGCAATAATCACTGGGAAACAACATGTTTTCACTGGGAAAGGTCATTATGGACTAAACTCATTTCTTTTTTTGTTAGCAATACTAGACTGGTAGATTTGGGGAGTTTTATTACACTGCTTTTATTTTTATCTCTCCCCCTCCTCTCCTCCCCTCTCCTCCCCTCCCCTTCCCTCCCCTCT
>JAQQSW010000687.1:0-31649 GCA_028646575.1 Pseudocheirus occidentalis
AAGGAGGCAAATAGAATTTTAGAGAGGCTAGACATGATAGATCTCTGGAGAAAACTGAATGGGGATAAAAAGGAATATATCTTCTTCTCAGCAGTACATGGCACATTCACAAAAATAGACCATGTACTAGGGCATAAAAACTTCACAATTCAGTGCAGAAAGGCAGAAATACTAAAGGCATCATTCTCAGATCATGATGCAAGAAAAATTATATTTAATAAAGGCCCAGGGAAAAGTAGGCAAAGAACGAATTGGAAACTAACACAAAAACTAGCTGTGTGACCTTGGGCAAGTCACTTAACCTCAACTGCCGTCCAAAAAGCAAAAAAAAAAAAAAAAAGAGTATACACAGACAGAAGGCATAGATCTGAGTCATGTTGTTGGGGAGGAAAAGACCAAAAAAAAAACCCCAAGAAAAATAAAGGTTTTGTTTGGTTGGTTTTTTTAAAAGTATATTTCAATCTGAATTCAGACCCCATAACTTCCCCCACCCTCCCAGGTGGATAGCATTTTCCATCTGAGTTCTTCCAAATTGTCTTGGATCATTGTATTGATCAGAGTAGCTAAATCTTTCACGTTGATCATAATTACAATATTGCTGTTATTGTGTGCAATGATCTTCTAGTTCTATTCATTTTACTTTGCCTCAGTTAATATAAATTTTGCCATGTTTCTCTGAAACCATTCTCTTTATCATTTCTTATAGGATAATAATGTTTCATTACATTCATATGCCACCAGTTGTTCAGCTATTCCACAATTGAGCATCTTCTCAACTTCCAATTCTTTGCCACCACAAAATTAGCTGCTATAAATGTTTTTGTACATATAGATCCTTTTCCTTTTTTTAAAAAAATCTCTCTGGGATATAAACCTGGATCAAAGGGTTTGTACATGTGATTTTATAACCCTTTGAGCATAGTTCTAAATTGCTCTATAGAATGTTTGAATCTGTCCATAACTTTACCTCCACCAACAGTGCATTAGTGTCTCAGTTTTCTCATATCCGCTCCAAAATTTCTCATTTTTCCTTCTTGTCATGCTAACTAATCTGATAAGTATGGAGTGGTACCTCAGAGTTGTTTTAATGTGCATTTCTCTAATTAATAGTGATGCAGAGCAGTTTATTTTCATATTATAGAAAACTTCTGAAAACTGCCTGTTCATATCCTTTGACCATTTATAAATTTGGGAATGACTTGTATGTGTATACATTTGACTCATTTCTCTACATATTTATCCCTTCACTTCCCCTTTATTTTTTAAAATATCATCTCATGTTAAAACAACTTTAAAAAAGCATCCCATCCTAAGAAATAACGGGGTGAGTGGTGTCTTGGCTAAATAAGAACTTGAATGGCCTCGTCTTCATGTCGTGGGAGGGGGGGGACTTATGCTCAGAAGAAAGGCCTCTCCATTGACAGGAAGCACCATTAAAACCTGAAGATTGCCCACCCCTTTCTGCTCTCTGTCCATAGAGGGTTCCTCCAATGCAGGCATTTCCTTAAGACCCATGAATTGCTAAAGAAGTTTGGCAAAAAAACTCAATTGTTTTGAAAGCACTTTGAAGCACTTAGAGCAGAGCTGAGCTGGAGGCGGATTCTGTCCTTCTTGGCTAGGAAAAGCTCTCTGTTGGGGGCCTGGGATGGGGGATTTGTAGAAGTAAAGTCTCAGGAAACCAGTGTTGGGGCACCTTTGTAGTTAATGAAAAAATAATGCACCTTTTTTTCTATGTGGCCAGAAAGGCTAGTTTGTATTTGATATCTCATCCTGTACAAGTAGTGTGCCAGGTCAGTTTGGGTCATCATAGGATGGCTGGTCATTTTATTAAGATACTTTTAATTTGCTATGATCAGAAAGCAAAACAATATTTTGCATCATCAAAACTTTCTTATAAACCCTGGAAGAGTCTGCAGAAGGAATATTGCATCTGGACACTGAAGGGAGTAGGAGAGAGACATAGATACATAATTCCAGAGGGTTTTTGTCTTGTCTTGTCTTGTTTTGTTTTGTTTTCATAGCTCCCTGGTGGTGAGGAAATCTGAAGGTAAAGAGGGAGGAGTCTCCTCCTCATACTGAAAGTGTTTGTTTTTTAACTATGACTCCAAATTTGAGATGTTTGCTACTGAGAATTTCAAAACATTCACCATAAGTTGGCGAAGGGGAAAAGTTGTTCTCTTTTTCCTAGTCTCTTTTTCCATTGAGATGACAAAATTCATCAGTGGCTAAATTCTTGGGCAGCCCTAGACTGCAAACTGATCTTCTATAAAGTAATGAACATTCTGGTGCCGTAGCATTCTGGAAGCCAAGCCTTGTCAGAAAGTTTCACTGTGATTCAATGCATTTTTGTCATTTTAGGTTTTAGGGGGTAGGAATCTGAGGATGTGGAGAGAAGAGGTTAGTAAGAATTTTTTCTTTTGTGGAAAAAATTCTTTTATTATAAGCTTATCTCACAGTTGGGACTTTTTCAAAGTGGTGCTGATTATATGAAATGAGCCTTAAATTTTATGGACTATAAGATCAGTTTTACATTTTTTATACAAAAAAGTTTTGTTGTACTTTATTTTTATCATTTACACGAGCAGACTTTTAAATTTTTATTGGGGTGTGTGTCTAAATCATCCGTTAATGGGATATCTTGTTAAGGCCAGCCCAGGATTATGCTACTGTTGGTGCTGTGTTGGCTGATTTTAATAAAAGTGAATTTCATTCTTCTGGGAAAAAAGAAAGATGGGGATGAGAAAGAGGGATGCCCTGAGAGAAGGTGGAAGAGAGAGATAGAATGAGGGGAATTACCTCAAAGAAAAGAGGCATGCAAGAAAGTTTTTACAGTGGAGGGGAAAAATGGCTGGGGAGCAGGCCATGCTTGCACCTTGTCCTCACAATTGGGTCAGAGAGGGAATAACATATACACTCAGTTAGGTGTAGAAATCTATCTTACCCAACAGGGAAGTAGGAGGGAAAGGGAAAAGTAGAAAGTGGGGGCTAATAGAAGGGAGGAAAGATTAAAGGAGGCAGTGGACAGAAGCAAAACAGACTCTTGATGAAGGACAAGGTGAAAAAAGACAGAAAGAAGGATAAACAGGGAAAAATAGAATGGAGAGAAATACACTGTTAGTAATCTTAACTGTGAATGGGATGAACTCACCCATAAAATGGAAGCATATAGCAGAATGGATTAGAAAGCAGAATCCAATAATACATTTACAAGAAATACACTTGAAACCAAGACACACAGAGAATAAAAATAAAGAGCTGGAACAGAATCTATTATGCTTCAGCTGATTAAAAAAAAGGCAGGGCTAGCAATCATGAACTCAAAAAAAGAAAAATCAAAAAAAGACCTAATTAAAAGAGATAAACAAAAAACTACATTTTGCTAAAAGGTACAATACACAATGAAGTAATAGCAATACTAAAAATATGTGGCATATGCAAAAAATGGCATAGCATTCAAATTCTTAAAGGAAAAGTTAAATGAGTTACAGGAAGAAATTGACAATAAAAATGTAAACCTCAACTTTCCCCTTCCAGAACTAAATTAATCTAACAATAAAATAAATTTTTAAAAAATTAATGAAATGAATAGAATTTTAGAAAAGTTGTGTGTGATAAAACAGTGAAGAAAACAGAATAAAAATAGAAAGGAGTATACCTTTTTCTCACTTTTACATGGCACATTTACAAAAATTGGCCATGGAATAGGTCACAAAACCCTCACAACCAAAGCAAAAAAAGCAGAAATATTAAACACACCCCTTTCAGACTATAATATAACAAAATTATATTCAATAAAAACTCATGTAAAGATAAAGAATTAATTGGAATAGACACTATATAGTACTGAAGAATGAGACAAAGAACAAATAATAGAAACAATAATTTCATTAAAGAGAATGACAACAATGAGACAATAAACAAAATTTGTGGGATGCTACCAAAGCAGTACGAAGGGGAAAATTATGCCTCTAAATGCCAAAGTCAATGAAATAGAGAAAGAGGAAATCAATGAATTTGGCATACAATTAAAAAAAACTAGAAAAAAGTACAAATTAAAAATCCTTAATTAAACACCAAATTGAAATCTTGAAAATCAAAAGAGATGAATAAAATTGGAAGTAAAAAATATTTAACTAATCAATAAAACTCAGAACTTGTTTTATGAAAAATCCAATAATGTAGATAAACTATTAATTTTATTTAACAAAAAAAGAAGTATTAAAAAATGAAATGAGTGAATGCACAATCAATGAAGAAGAAATTAAATCAATTATTAAGAGCTATTTTCCCAATTATATGCCAATAAATTTGGCAATCTACATTAAATGGATGAACATTTATAAGAACACAAATTGCTCAGATTAATGGAAGAGGGAATAGAATACTTAAAGAACCCCATATAAGAAAAAATAAATTAGCAATCCATCAGTGAGTTCCCTAATAAAAACCAACCAGGAATAGATGAATTCACAAGCAAATTGTACCAAAGATTTAAAGAACAAATAATCCCAATACTGTAAAATGATTTTGGAAAATAGTAAAGGAATGCTACCAAATTCCTTTTATGAAACAAATATGGTGCTGACATCTAAACCAGGAAGAGCAAAAATACAGAGGGAAAACTATAAACCAATTTCCTTATCCATATTAGTGCAAAAATTTTAAAATAATATACCAGTAAGGAGGTTAGAGCAGTATACCATAAAGATCATATATTATGACGAGTTGTGATTTATACCAGGAATGTATGACTGGTTCAGTATTAGGAAAACTGTCAGCATAATTGACCATATCAATAACAAAACCAACAAAAATCACCCAATTACTTCAATAAATGTAGAAAAAAGCTTTGGACAAAATACAATACTCATTCCTATTTAAAAAAACCAAACAAACCACTAGGGAGCATAGAAATAAATGGAGCTTTCCTTAAAATGATAAGTAGTATCTACTTAAAACAATCAGAATGCATTATCTGTGATGGAGATAAGCTAGAATCAAGATCATGGGTGAATCAAAGATGTCCATTATCACAACTCTTATTCAATATTGTACCATAAATGCTAGTTATAGCAATAAGAGAAGAAAAAAAATGAAGAAATTAGAATAGGCAACGAGCAAACAAAACTATCACTCTTTGCAGATGATATCATTGTATACTTAACCTCAGGGAATCAACTAAAAAAACTAGTTGAAACTATTAACAACTTTAACAAAGTTGCAGGATATAAATAAACCCACACAAATCATCAAAATTTTTATTTGCTACCAGCAAAGTCTGAAAGAGATAGAATGAGAAATTCCATTAAAAATAACTGCAAACAATATAAAATACTTGGGAGTCTACCTGTCAAGAAAAATCTAGGAACTATATGAATGAAATCACAAAACACTTGCACACAAACAGATCTAAACAATTGGAGAGCTACTGATTTCTCTTCAGCAGGCTAAGCCAATGTAAGAAAATGACAATTCTACCTAAATTAATTTACTTATTCAGTGCTATACCAAACAATCTGCCAAAATTTATGTCATAAAGCTATAAAAAATACTAAAAAAATTCATATGGAAGAAAAAAAGCTCAAGAATATCAAGGGAATCAATGAACACAAATGTGAAGGAAAATAGACTAGCAGGACCAGATCTTAAACTGTATTACAAAGTGGTAATCATCAGCAAATAGAGTAGTATATCAGTGGAATAGATTAGGTACAAAATACACAGTGGTAAATGACCATAGTAATTTAGTATTTGATAAACCCAAAGATCCAAGCTTTTGGGTTAAGAACATCATTTTCTGGGAAAACTGGAAAGCAATTTGATAGAAACTAGGTGTAGATCAACATCTCAAACTGTATACCAATATAAATTCAGAATGGGTACATGATTTGGACCTAAAGGGTGATAATGACAAGCAAATTAGGGGAGCATGGAAAACTTTACCACTCAATTTTATGGATAAATAAAGAATTTGTGACTGAACAAGAGATAAAGAAGATAACAGGATATAAGAAGGATAATTTTGATTACATAAAATTAAAAATTTTGCACAAACAAAACCAATGCAGGGAAAAAAGTTGACAGCAAGTTTCTCTGATAAATGTCTTTTTTTTTCTCAAATATATACAAAAGTGAATGAAATGTATAAGAATATTAATATATAAGAATATATTTGAATATATATATAAGAATATTTCATTATAAATTAATAAGTAGTCAAAAGCTACTAATAGGCAGCTTTCAGAAGAAGAAACCAACACTATCTATAGTCATAAAAAGAATGCTCTAAATCACTATTGATCAGAGAAATGCAAATTAAAACAATTTGAGGTACCATCTCACATTGACTAATAAGACAGAAAAAGTAAATGACAAACACATCCCAAAGAGATCAAAGGAAAATGACCCATATGTACAAAAATATTTACAACAGTTTTTTGTGTTGGCATAGTATTGGAAATTGAGGGGATGCCAATCTATTGGGAAATGACTGAACAAGTTGTGGTATATGATTGTGATGGGATCACAATTGTGTAAGAAATGATAAGCAGGATGGTTTCAGGAAACCTTGGAAGTCTCATATGATCTAATGCAATGTGAAGTGAGCAGAACTAGAATATTGTACACCATAACAGCAGTATTGAAATTATGATCAACTATGAAAGACTTAGCTCATCTGATCAAGTCAATGATCCAACACAATTGCAAGGGACCCATTATGAAAAATGTTACCTACCCCCAGAGAGAAAACTAATGAACTCTGTCAACTGAAACATTTTTTCACTTCATTTTTTGTTTTGTTTGTATGCATTTTTTTCTAATACGGCTAATATGGAAATATGTTTTGTATGATTTCACATTTATAATTAGTATCATATGACTTGCTTTCTCTATGGGTGGGGGAGGGAGGAAAGAGGAGAGAATTTGAAACTCAAATGTAAAAAAAGAATGTCAAAAATTATTAGGAAATATTTAATTAGATAAATAAAATGTATATTGGAGCAGACAAAATATATTTAATTCAACTCAACCACATTTTTAAGTATAAAAATTGAATTTTTGGTTTTTTTTACACTATCAGAACTTCCCAACACTCCTCAAATGTACCATCCTTTATTAAGAAAAAACAAAAATAGAACTTTATAACAAAGCAACAATGATGGGTAGAGTTCTATAATATCTTGCACCCAGAATCCATCATCCAAATAACCAATAGAAAAGAAATATACCCCAGTATCAGTTTGCTGGAACCAATATTAGTTATTGCATTTTATTTTAATTCTGTTTTAAAACTCCCCTTCATAAATGTTATTATAGTCATTATGTTCATTGTTCTGTTTTCTTAGCTACATATCAGTTCATACAAGTCTTCAAACATTTTTTTCTGAACTACTCATGTTAATCATTCCATATGGTGTAACAATATTCCATAACACTAATGTATCACATTCCATTCAGACATTGCCCAATTGATCAGTCTCTTTTGTTTCCAGTTTTTGCTCAGATAGTACTGCTATCAATATATAATCATGAACATATACACATATATGACTTTTCTTTCTATCATTGATAGAGTATAGGTCCATTTGTGGGATTCTTGGGTCCAAACTATGAATAGTTTAATAACTTTTCTTCTATAATTCTGAACAAATAATGTCCTAGAATAATACAAATGTTTCGTGCCTGTTCTTATCCCTTCCCAGAGTGCTGTCTTTTCCCATTCAAAGATTATTGTGGTACTCAGAATTATGCCAATCGTACATTTGTACATTCTACAGATCTGTAACCACAATTGCCAAATACTAGTGTAGATTTATGGGAATTGGTGGTAGGATACATTATTCATCATTCTTTCTCTTAGGATCTTGTGCTCTTTTGTAGTTGGGTGAAGGAGGATAGTTACAAGTTAAGTGCAGATGATCACCCTTTTTGCTTTCTGTACACAGCTGTCTTATTTCAGGTTGGTTATCATCCCATTCTATCAATCAGGCAGACAGTGATTTTATGATCAAGTTAGAAAAAAGAATAAGGACAGTGGTGAAGAGGTCTGTTTCTTCCAACTCTAGTCCTTTTTGATCTACATATAATGATCAAAAACACAGCAAGAAGAAGAAATAGCAAATTCACACATTTTCATCTCCATATCTACTTACTTTCATATATAAAGACTTAAGTAAGTTAACATCTACCTCAGTAAACCAAAGTTGTTTGTATTTCACAGCTCATATTTCATACCAGAGGATCAGAACCAAGTCTTTTCATGTCCTTGCACCTCTGATTAAGTATAAAAGTCTTCATTAAACACTTTGTTTTAACATAAATGTCTATGTCAAAGCATAATAAACGAAGAGCCTAATGTCAACTTTAGGCAACTTTTGCCTTTGAGTGTAAATAAAATACAAATGATTTCTATTTCTCACACAAGTCAGTAAAACTATCTTGCAGCATCAAAATTTACCCTATCCAAGATGTGAGAATCCACTTTTGGGGATCACAGAACTTCCCAGGCAAGGTCAGGGAAGCAGCCTGCACAATCTTCCATGTCCACTGCTCCCTTTGGGGCCCTTAGGAAGGTCCACATGATGTACCCCTTAAAATGGC
Organism: Pseudocheirus occidentalis; assembly: GCA_028646575.1. Classification (NCBI taxonomy): domain Eukaryota; kingdom Metazoa; phylum Chordata; class Mammalia; order Diprotodontia; family Pseudocheiridae; genus Pseudocheirus; species Pseudocheirus occidentalis. The sequence continues at coordinate 8,602 of JAQQSW010000687.1, forward strand.
AAACCCCTTCTCATTGAAAGAACTAAGTATGCAAAAGAAGGTGTTTATTATGCTTCTGGTAAGGAAGCAGGTATGGTGCTCACTAGGGACACAGCCATACTGACACAGAAGTAGGATTCTGTGTCTACAAATTTTGTCCTTCCTGGTAGACTCAAATTCCTCCCTGCCCCCCTCTCTCTCTGTCTCTCTCTTTCTCTCTCTGTCTCTCTCTTTCTCTCTCTCTCTCTTTCTCTCTCCCTACCTTTCTCCCTTTCCCTCACCCATCCTCCCCTCCTCCTCCCCCTTCCCCCTCTTTCTCTGTTCCCCTCTCTCCCTCTCTCCCTCATTCCCTCATTTCCCCCTCCCCAATTTATTTCCCTCTATATAGTTTACATTCCCTCTGTATATGCAGATTACATAGGCATGGTAGTGAGGATACTTGTGACCAAGGCATGACCTCTCAGTCTTAAACCAGTTTTAATTTAACCCCTTTCTAGTCCACTTGGAGCCAGGATGGCCATTGTCTTAGTAACATGAGATAAGTGTGCTTCCTCACAAATATAGATCACCTCCCAATAACTTTTGTGGGAGCAGAACAAGATACCATTATATTTCCTCTTACACAAGAGTGCCCCTCTGAATGAAAAAATCGACGCCAGACAAAAAGGCTTGGGAGGTTGAGTTGGTATTTGGAAGAACAAAATCCAAATGGAGAGATGCTGACTTCAGCTGTGTGTTGCAAAGGATACAAACATCTTCCCTGAAAAATGAAACTGAACACTGTCATAATAATTGTGGAAGACTCTGACTGTGTTGACTGAAGACAGGAAGAAATATTCAGTAATTGTGCCAGTGGGGTGCTGAATCAAAGCTTTCGATTTTCTTCTTTGGGTCAGGAATTGTTTGCTTAAATATTACCTTTTTTACTTTGTAATTACACTTAGTGACAGTGGAAAGGGCAAGTGACTTAACTGTCTCTTTAGATACAATTTCTTTTCCAACAGATGCCATCCCAGAGATGTTTTTGTGGCTCCAAGTACAAGTGGTCAGGATAGATGTCTGCTCTGAGTTGGTGCCTAGATATAATCAGTTATAAACAATATAAACAATTAGACAACCCTGACTGGAATGATAGGTTCTATTCAACACGGTGTTGGGTTCTTACGCATATGATATCACGCTTCTAAATTCTCTTTTTGTCCTTAGACTAATGACTTAAATTGTCCTTTAGAAAAGAGGTTCAATTTCTGGTTTAATGGATTAAGATACATTCTTTGCAAATTCAATCCTGACAACTCAGCCTTAAAGTGAAACCTTCCTATGTTGGTCTAGGCAAGAGGCTTTAAGAATTTATTACATTTTTATCACTTCCCCATTTTAATTTTGTATTTATTTTTATTACTTCCCCATTTTTACCTCCCCTGCAGAAGAACTGAAATGCAAACAAAAAAGCCAACAAGTCAAGGAGAATTTGTTAAGCACTTAACTATGCATCATGTAAGCACTTAGGATACAATGAAAGAGAAAAATCTTGTTCTTGCTCTCAAGGAGCTCCCTTCTATTATGGGAAAAGGTGTCACCTGTAGCTTTATCATTTTGGATAGGAAGTTTTGCTTCCCTCAGATGTGAAGATGGCTTGGGCACCATGGGCCTTTGCAATTAAACATACAACTAAACAATAATAAATAATTCAAGATAAGGATATTTTTGTAGCCTGGGTGAGCTCTGAGGCCTTTTTTATCCCAATTCCTATCCTCAAAAATGATTCTAGTCTCTAGGACTTGGCTTCATCTACTTTTAAGGATTCAAGGGGGAAGCCTGAGGGGTCTGAAATAGATGACTAATGCCATTGGCTGAAGATTCCATCAATGGATTTCCACCTTCTCCCTTAAAACTATCATTTGGGAATCATATTAGGCAGACTTAGGTGGCTTTTAGGAAGGAGTTTTTAACAAAGTGGTACAATAACAATTGGTACAAAATATCCCCCTAAAAGCTGATGATACACTTTCCATAAAATAATTATCATCTGGGTGAAAGTGTGCTCAAGATTACAGAGCACATGTGGCAAAACTCATGATTGTTAGAAGTCTTTTTCTCCCATTAATTAGGTCCCACAAACAGCTTATCTTTCAGTTTTTGTGATATTATTCTCACCTGCTCTATTCTTACTTATCCGACTGCTCTTTTTTTCGGTCTCCTTTGTTGGATCTTTATCTAGGCCACAGCCACCAACTGTGGGTGTCCCTCAAGGCTTTGTCCTGGCCCTCTTCTCTTCTACCTCTGTATTACTTTGCCTTATGATCTCATCAGTTCCAATGGCTTGAATTATCTATATGTATATTGTTCTCTGATCTATTTATCCAGCCTTGTCCTCTCTCATAACCGTGTAACTGCCAAGTGGACAACTCACAGTAGATGTTCCATAGATTTCTTAAAATATGTTCAAAATTGAATTATAAAGTTGAATTATCTTTTCCCCTAAATCCTCCCCTCTTCAAACTTCCTTATTGCTTGCTGTCAAGGGCATAACAACTCCTTCTGGCTACCCAGACTCACAAGACCTGTTGACTTCATAAGGCTTCTTTAGTTCTGTTGGTTCTACCTTCACAATAGCTCTCATATATAACTCTTTTTCTCTTCTGACACCACCACCCTGGTGCAAACCCTCATTGCCTCATGCCTAAAATATTGCAATCACCTTCTTACTGCTCTGTTTGACTCAGTTTTCTCCCCACCATGCTCCATCTCCCACTCAGCTGCCAAAGTCACATTTCTAAAGCGCTGGATGACCAAGTTGCCCCTCTTCTATTCAGGGAATTTCAATGGCTCCCTATTACCTCCAGGATCAAATATGAAATCCTCTATTTGACTTTTAAAGCTTTTCATGACTTGACTTTTTCGCATACTCTATGATCTAGTGAATTGGTCTCCTTGCTGCTCCTTTCACAAATATGCTCCCTCTCTCAATCCTAGGCATTTTAATCAGACATCCAGCCTCCACCTCCCCCATGCCTGGGGGAAAAGAACAAAGTAAAATTAGTGCACGGCAGAGAACAAAAGAAAACTTACAACAAAGCAGAGAAAAGATGGACAATTCTCAACACAATGAATATTCTTTATCATATAGGTTTTCTTGAAAGGAAAATTTATTGTTACATGTTTTTAATCCTCTCATGTTCTGCTAAGCACACGACATGTTTTTTTTTCTAACTGTATTTAAGTTCCGATATTTAAGTTTCTGGAGTATTTTGTTTGTTTTTCTCTATTCTATATTTGTGTTCTAGCATTTGAGTCTAAAATAAAATTTTGAAAAGAAAAAAGTAATTCTACCTTTTGTAAGAAATCTTTCTGAGTTCCCCTTAATTGTAGTGACTTCCCTTTGAGAATTCCTCTAGTTTACCCTGTTTCTCTTGTTGTTTACATGGTTTTCCATCTATTAAAAGATGAGATCCTTGAGGACAGAGATGTTTTCAGCCTTGTGTCCCCAGAGCTTGGTACAGTGTCTGACAATAGTAAGTTCTTAATAAATGTTTGTTAACTTCCTGATTCAGTGTTCTGAATCAACAATCAACTTTAAATAATGTGATGCATCCCCTAGGTAGTAAACTCTTCTTCACTGCAAATCAATTTTCTTTGCAATTAAGAAAACCTAAGATGAGCTGAGTTCAAACTTCTATCTCTTAGCACTTCCCTCTGTTTCCTGCCTTTTTTGTTTTCCTAGTCCATTATTATCTTTGTAGTCCCCCAACCTAAACAGGTCTGATATGGAAAGTTCTCCCTTAAAATGCGATAGCCTTGCATCAGGGATAGTGATGTGAAGGTTGGTAATAAAGTCTAATATTTGCTGAAGAAAGGCTAACATATTGAAACTAGGATTATAGAAAGAAAGCTGGTAGAGGGCCAAGGTTATTAATTGCCCTTATTCCAGGTCAGATCCTATTAACATCTCCCAAAGGTTTGTTCAAATAATTTTTTTCATACAGGAATTTGGTTGCACTGATTATTACTCAAAATAATTGGACCATCGAATAAGGTTCCCGGTTTCTTTTTATAAGATAGAGATCTTTGTTGTAATTATGTTTGTAGTAATAGAATTTCACCTGTAGGCTACTTAGCGAAACTTAATCACGTAACTTTTCCATAATCTTTTGTCATTGCTGATCCTGTGCTTTTGTGGAACTCTCTAATTTAGTCAAAAGGTATGTTACTTCTTTGCAGCTTGAAAAAAAAACCCTTGTTTTTGTGATTTTTGAGTTGAATTCTTATGATTATTCAGCTTGAATAGGCACTGGTTGCATTTCAGTTTATTTGTAAAGGTCACCCATATGTCAGTAATGCTTTTACTAGACTGAACCTGAACTGAAGAGAAATAAATTGAATTCCATCCTGACTTGGTTTTGTAAATGCAGATATTAGCTTTAGTTCAACATGATCATGGCTTATCCTTTCCACTAGTTTTCAGAGGAAAATGCAAAAGAAAGGTAGATTATTTCAGACCAAGAGTTTTAACGTATATTTTAAAAAATAATTCTTCTAGTGAGTCATTTTCATATCATACTGAAAGAATTCAACTCAATTCAACAAATATTAGGCATCCATCATGTGCAAAGAAGTATGAGAGGTACTCAAGAAACAAAGATGGAAAATGAAGCAGGCCCTGCCTCAAGGAAGGACCTTAAAGTTTTCTGGAATGAGGACTGGAGAAGGGGTGGATACTACACAAATACATATAAAAGGAAGTTTGATGGGGGAAAGGAAAAGATTTAAGGGAAAACTACTCCAGGAGTACTTAAAAGTGAGGCTTTTCCCCCCAATGTACAGAATTTTATTTTATTCAGAATGAGCATGAGTATGCAATAAAGTACACAACAAAGTCATTTAGTATTTCTGTTAAAGATCGTTAGCACAGTTACTGACAGTTCTGTTGTTATAGTAAATAAGGATTCTGGCAATTAGATGTACAGGTCATATCCACTATTCTAGTCCTTTCTAAAGTTCGTCTCCACTGAGCGTTTATTTCAGCCTACTACTCTTATACTAAAGTGGACCACAGAGAAAAATGCTAGACAGATTCAAGTCTTGCTGCCCTGGGTGGTTGGGCTGTACCAATTATCCCTACTATCTTAAAGGTGGATTACGCAAAGTACAAGTTTCTCTTGCCCCTTGCTCAGATCTCTTGACAACTTTGAAGGTAAAATGGGAAAGGGATGCAATAGCCTGAAAAAGAATCAGGAACTTGTTAGCCAGAGTGCCACATGTAATACCTTTAGGCATAGAGAGAGCAGAAGAGAAAAAGAGAAAGTAGAAGATAAAGAGAAAGAAAAGAAATAAATATATAAAGAGGAAAAAGTGGTTCAAATGGTGAAGAGACCCAACCATTACCTCAGGAGTCTTCAACTCTAGTTACCAGTTCCCTTAGTTACATCCACCTAGGCTGGGGGAGAGATTTTGGATTGTGGTGAATGATGCATCTTATTGTTTCTTGCTGTCTTCATTATCAGAGGTAATCGAGCTGACCTTTAAGTACAGCCCAGAGTCAGTCATTTTAGAAGATCAGCAGTATTTAAGAATCTGATTGATTATCTTAATAACTACCACTTTGATGATTTCAACCCTGTCGATTACTTTGAACTCCTTTAAATATAAATATCACGGGGAAACCTAGAACTTTGGTCACCAAAGATAGTTTAGATGAATCTCACTTCAGGCCATGGAACTTCTTTGATCTGTAGAAAAAAAAATTGAACCCGTACATAAAAACAATGCAGTTGATTGACTGCATCTGGTCAGTTCTGAGTTTCAAGGTAAAAAAAATCTGTGTGTTTGGGCAGTACCCCCTTTTCCCTTCAATGTTCCATATAGGAAATTAATTTCCTATGTGAAACTGGACCCCAGCCTGGGTTGTATATACTTGGAATCTTCATCCAGTTGGGGAAATGATAGACCTTTGTACAAGAGTGCTTTTCTTTTGATTCTTTCAGATAGGAATCCTAAGTATGGGTGCTTGTTGAGATACCCTTCAATAGACTCTAAGCCGTTTAATGAAGATGGATACAATGGATAACCAGAAGGTTAAGCTCTGATGGAGTTAATAATCAAGAGAGAGGTTTAAGATTACTTTCCTAGGCCTTGACCCTGTAAGGGACTTTAGAAATTAGCTAGTCCCTTCCCCTTCTTTTACAGGGACCCAGAGAAATGAAATGACTTGTCTTAGGTCACACAGCTAGCTAAGAAGAAGAGCTGGGATTTGAACTTAGTTCTCCTTAGTGCCAAAGTCAACGCTTTTGCCACTATTTCAGGCTAATGGAAAAGACTTCACAGAAACAAGCCATTTGGTTATTTGTCATGCCTGTTATCAAAAGTAAAATCTGAAACAAAATTAAGAGCCAATCTTGGGATAGCAAAACTAACTTCATCCATTTGGTTGGTTTGTGCTCCCCATCCCCTAAGGCAGATTTCAACTTCCCTATGGCTTAGTAGAAAGTGTTTGAGAATTGGAGTGGCTAAAATATTCATATCCCTGAAGCTAACCAATGGTGGACATTTCTAAGTCTCAGTAAGACTGGCCCTCAAATGACAAGATCTACCAAAGCTTTTACTGAGCTGTCATAGCTCTCAAGAGCCCAGGGGAACTGGAGAAGAAGGACAACTGTCATAATGAAAGGTGGAAGGAAGCAAGTATTTATTAAATGCCTACTGTGGGAAGCTAGATGGTGCAATATGGGCAGCTAGGTGGTGCAGAGGATAGAGAGTTGAGCCTGGAATCAGGAAGACCTAAGTTAAAATCTAGCCTCAGACACTTACCAGTTGTGTGACCTTGGGCAAGTCACTTAATCCTGTTAGTCTCAGTTTCCTCACCCATAAAATAAGCTGGAGAAGGAAATGGCAAACCATTCTTTGTCAAGGGATCACCAAGAGTCGGATATGACTGGAAGGACTGAACAACAACAACCATGTATCAGGCACTGTGCTAAATGATACAACTAGTGTCTCATTTCATCCTCATAACAACTCTGGGAAGTAAATGCTATTATTCCCTACTCGACAGCTGATAAAACAGAGGCAAACAGAGGTTAAGTGACCTGCCCAGGGTAACACAGCTAGTAAATATTTGAATCTGGATTTGAACACAGATCTTCCTGTGCTCTAGCCAGTGTAGTTGCTGACCACCCATTGAGATGTTTTTCTCCCCTAATATTGTTGAGGAACAGGAAGCAGGGGAAAACAAAATAATTTTTAAAAGGTTAAATTTCAGCTAATGGGTAATAAGGATTGAAAATATTTTTGAATCATCTTTTTCAATAAATGTGAGGGAAACCAATAGTGTATATTGGAGTGATCACAGGATTTACAATCAGGAGACATGATTCTCATCCTAGCTTTGTTACTGATTGATCTGTGACTTTAGAGTAGTCACTTATACTTTCTGGACTTGATTATCTCACCTTTAAAATGAAAAAGTTGGACTCGATAATTTCTATGATTTCTTCAAGCTCTGAATTGTATATTTTTCAAAGGTCTGAAGAAAAAGAGGGAAGGAAGGAAATACAGATGGAGAAACAGAAAGAAAGAGACAAAAGACAGGCAGATAAATCTCAGAGGTTAAAGCTTGGCACATTAAAGGCAGCTAGAGTTACAAATTTGGTGAGTTTAGTGGTCATTGGTAGGTGCCTTCAAATCTAATAAATTCTTTAATCTGTGTGCATCAGATGGTCACCAAACTGATACAGATGGTTTGTCATATTGGGTAGGCCAGTTCTGATAAAACGAGATACATGACATAGGTTATACATTTTTGTCATTTCCATCTTCCCCCTCTGCCCTCAATACTATGTATGTAAGTAGAGTCATCAGGACAGCTAGTGACCAAGAGGCTCTAGTCTAGGCTGAAAGGACTGTGGCCATATCTGGGTATTTCCGCCCCGCCCCCCCTCCATACAGCTTAGTTAAAGCTTGCAGAGCTTAGCTTGTGTTAAATTTAAAACTGTCCTTTTCACAATGCTAGAAATAAAGAACTGAGGCAGCCTGAATTTTAGTCTTGCTCTCAAATCCCACTTCTATTAACCACAAGCCTTACCCTACCATGTCCAGGAACATGCTGAACAGCTGTTGAAGCTGCCTAATCTAAGCTCCCCTTAAGCAAACCCCATATTCATATCCTTGCCTGAGAAAATATCTGCATTTTTTTCTTTTGTGGGATGGCTCAATTTAGACATCCTGGAAAAGTCTGGACCTAATGAATATTCTGTTCTTTCATGCATAATTAAAAAAATGTTTTCTATTCACTGACTTATATGAAACAATTAAATCCTTTACAGGGTGGGAGTCACTTCCTAAAAAAAGTCTCCCCACCTCCAGCTCAGCAACCCCCCTCCTTTTTTAAAATAAAATTTTGAGCAAATTTGCCTGCTCAACAGAGAAATCATTTTTATTCTTCCATAAGCCTTGGTAGCCTTTTGTTATTTCTGAGGCAGTGTAGTATAGTGGATAGATGGAGTGTTGAGACTTTGAGGTCTGAAGACCTTTGGATTCCCCCTTCAACACTCAACAAATGAATGTGGTCGGTGACCTTGGGTCGGTCAGTTTCGGTATCTGAAATGAGGCCAAGAATACCTGTAGTATCTCTCCAATGGGGTCATTGTGAAGCTCAAATAAAATAATGCATATCCAATACTTTTCAAAGTATAAATTGTTATATAAATGTCTGTTATTATTAGTTCTGAAGCTCTGTCAGTGAGAATGAGAATGAAACTTTCCTTTTGTGTCTTCACTCGAAGGCCTGTGGCTACACCCTTGGAGGATCCAAATATGCTTTGATTAGAAAAAGACTGATTTGCTCCATCTAAAGTCTGCTCTACCGAGAAGCCAATGAGCCACTGACAACTCAATTGTTGGGAAGAGCACATGTCCTGATCGGGCCTATTTCTGTTCTGAAGAAAAATTCCTGGTACTTTTATGGGGAATTTTGCTTCAATAATCCCTGTAGATTCAAGCACTAAGCATGCCACTGAAGGGAGCAATGCAGTTTGTCTTTCCAGGTCAGAATAATTGAACTGAGGGGTTTGGGGAAATGAGCTTGTTGGTCTGGGAAGGTAAGTTTTGATCTCACTGGGTGACTGAATCAATATGTGGGGGACCTGTGACTTTGTCCTAAGCACCCTGGGAGCTGGTACTCCCTCTACTGGGGTTGATTGCAATTAGGATTTTAGACTGAAAACTGGAAGGAACCTTAGTCTGGAGGTCTTTAACCTTCTTTGAATCAAGGAGCCTGCTGGCAATCTGATGAAACAGCTAGCTGGTGTACAGCTGGACCAGGAGTCAGGAATATCTGAGTTCAAATATGACCTCTAATGCTTGTGAACTGTGTGACCCTGAGTAAGTCACTTGACTTAGCCTCTGCCTGCCTTAGTTTTCTCAATTGTAAAATGGGCATTATAATAGCACCTACCTCCTTGGGTTCTTGTGAAAATCAAATAAGAGAATTTTTGTAAAGCACAACAATGTCTGGTATATGGTTGGTGCTTAATAAATGCTTTCTTTCCTTCTTAGAATGTTTTTAAATAACTGAGAGAAATACTTAGAGGTTACAATAATATAATTTTTTCCATTCAAATTCAGAGACATCTTGAAATCTATTGACTCCTACTTATAAACCCTTAATCTAGAACATTTTACAGATCAAGACTGAGAACCAGAGAGCTAAAAGTCATATGTAACATAATTTGTCTTAGAGAATTGCCCAGCACAATAAGGTACTGCCTTGTATCCCTGCTCTGGTACATAAAAGGGACTTAATAAATATTTGTTGAATGGAATTGCTTTTGTCTGAGATTAAGTGAAAGCCGGTAAGTGTTAGAGGCAGAATTTGATTCCAGGTAGTCCCGTATCAGTTTCCTTCACTTGAAGTTCATAAAACATCCCTATACCACCTCCCTGAATGAGTAAGAAGTTTAACTAGAACACATTCTTCCTTTGCCTTCCCACTCCCCCAGAATCACTCAAGTAACTTCATCACGTTGATTCTTTCTGAGAGAGATAGAAGTGATTTAGGAAAACACAAGAGAGCATTGGGTTTCAGCTGTCCAGATAAAACCAGCATTGGAAAAAGCTGCCTCACTTCCAACACATAGGACACACACACACAACAATCTGGAGCTGCCCAAAGGGAGAGACAATCTGTAGATAACCTTTTAAGCAGACAGAGCATCAGAATGCATTTGCTGTCCATTCGGTGTACATGTAGGCCTTGTATTTGTAGCCAGAGAATTTCTAAGCTGTCCTGGGAGCTGCTAATTGTGGTAGAAAATGGAGCTCTGTGTTTTCTGCCCTGGCATGACTGAAGACTTATAAACAAAAGAACGTATTCCTTAGCCTATGTGAGGAACATGTGGACCAGAATACTGCATGCAATTTCCTTAATAAAACTATTGTCCATTTATCCTAAAATAATAAAATGTTGGATATGGCCAGACAAAGGGTCCAGCTTTCTACAGAGACAACTTCTTCTAACAAATGATAGGACAACATGTCACCCACGAAAGCAGTTTAAGTCAGAGTATTTTATATTTTTTGGTCTTAAAAAAATCCTCCAACAATTATATAACAACTTTCTTTTAGAATTTTTAAAATTTATTTGTTTTTAGTTTTCAACATTCACCTCCATAAGATTTTCAGTTCAAATTTTCTCCTCCCTCCACTCCCTCTTCCCCAAATTCAGTGTGGAATCTGATATAGGTTATACATGTATAATCATATTAAACATATTTCCACGTTAGTCATGTTGTAAAGAAGAATTAGAACCAAAGGGAAAATCATGAGAAAGAAGGAGAAGGACTTTGAAGAAAAAGGAGAAGAAGAAGGAGAAGAAGAAGAAGAAGGAGGAGGAGGAAGAAGAGGAGGAAGAGGAGGAGGAGGAGAAGGAGAAGAAGAAAGAATAATATGCTTCAATCTGCATTCAGACTCCATAGTTCTTTCTCTGGATGGGCATAGCATTTTCCATCATAAGTCTTTTGAAGTTGTCTTAGATCCTTGTAATTGCTGAGAGGAGTTAAGTCTATCAAAGCTATTCATTGCACAGTGTTGCTATTGCTGCTCACTTCACTCAGCATCAGTTCATGTAAGTCTTTCCAGGTTTTTCTGAAGTCCACCTGCTCATCATTTCTTATGGAACAACAGTATTCCATTATATTCATATACCACAACTTGTTCACACATTCCCCAGTTGATAGGCATGCCCTCAATTTCCAGTTCTTGGCCACCACAAAAAGAGCTGCTATACATATTTTTATCCGTGAGTCCTTTGTCCATTTTTATGAACTCTTTGGGATGCAAAGCTATACGCAGCAACTTTCTTTGTGTATCACAGTGTTTTGAATAATGGGAAGGATCTGTGATTTCATCAGCAAGGAGCTTCAGCCTTGAAATTTCCTTTTGCCCAATCCATCTAAGACTTGAAGGATGAGTTTTAGAGCTTAGTAGATAAATCTTCAATATTTTAGGCACTTAGAAGTTAAATGACTCTCCCAGGGCTACAGAGCTACTAACAGGGATAGAATTTGAACATAGGACTTTGGGATTCAAGGTTAGCACACTATTCCCTATACCACAGAGTCTAGTACCATATGTATCATCTTTCTATTATATCTCAGTCAATAGGTAGCTAGGGGACAAATATTAAGGGGGAAGCCTTTCCCTCTATTATTCTAGGGAGTAGGTAACTGACTGATCAACCCTAATAAAAATTACCTCAGATTAAGGTGAGCCTAGCCAAAAGAAAACTGATAATCAGGCATACAGAATCATCAAGCAGATACCAGAGGGATGGTTATTCACATAATCAAAGGACTTTTGTTGTTCAGTCATTTCAGTTGTATCCAACTCTTCATGACCCCTTTTGGGGTTTTCTTGGCAAAGATACTGGAGTGGTTTGCAATTTTCTTCTTCAGTTCATTTTACAGATGAGGAAACTGAGATGAACAGGGTTAAGTGACTTGCCCAGGGTCACATAGCTAGCAAGTATTTGAGACTGGATTTGAACTCAGGTCTTCCTGACTCTAGGTCCAGCACTCTACCCACTGAGACACCTAGTTTCTCTCTGTGCCACCGAAAGGACCCTGACTTTCAAATAGATATAGTAGGAGCCCTTTAACTAACCACTCCTGGTACCTTGAAGCTTATATTTTCAGAGCAACAAGAGACCTCAAAGGCCATCTAGTACAAACCTCTCATTTTATGTATATAATTTTACATTTTACATATAAGGAGACAGAATCCAGAGAAATTAAATGTGCCAGGGCTACCACTTGACCTAGGAACCCCTCCTCCTGAAAGCTCTTTCCCACTATGCTAGGCTAGGAAAGTGAACCAGAAGTGAGAGATTTAAAGCTAAAGTGCTTCAGCTAAGCCTGCTACCTGAAGATCTCTCAGAACTGAAGCCTAGACATCTCTCAGGTTGTACTGTAAGGCAATGGAATAATATTTGATTTGACTTACTAAAATTTAATATACACACAAGCTTTCAGGGATATATCTGTTAAAGGGCACAAAGGTACAGTTGTTTTAGTGAAAACCAAATAACTGAAATTGTTCTTCATCACCCTGGACCTGCTATGAATCATATCCTTTAAAGCAATGAGATCCCTTTCAAAGAAATGAAGTCAGTTCTCTGGAACAAAGTTAAAAGTGGATTTGTGTCATTAAAAAAAAAACAAACTTTTCTCCTTTTTAGCTGAAAAAAAGATATAGTAGAGAAAATTCTATCTTTAGGAATATGAGGGGGGGACCCAGAATGGAAAAACAATGACATTATGGAAAAAGCTAGTGCTTTCTACCCCCTGGCTAAAGAGAGGCACAGCAGTAACTAGGATGAGGCAGTCAGGGTTTTGTCCCAGGATGATGAATTTAGAGAGACTTGAAAGCATCAGCAATTCTTCAGTAGTATAAAAACAACAGAGCTTGGCACGTCAACAATAAGAAACAGTTAAAATAAAGAACTACCTAAGTGGCCTGACTTTTCTCTCTTACTTCTACCACAGTCACCCCAGTGGGACCCAAGCTTAAACAGCTGATTTGAGAACATATTTTGTTCCATTTACTCTGGTTGTGGTTTGTACCATTCACTTCACCAATAGCCTGTGCTACTCTAGGTACAAATATTGATAGTTACAGGTATGATATGATCACAAGATCAGAGGGTCATAGATTTCAGAGCTTGGAAAGGACCTTAAAGGCCATCTAGTTCAACCCTCACATTTTACAAATGAGGAAACTGAGGCCCGTAGGGATGAAATGGAATATTACTATGCTGTAAGAAAGTGGAATGACTTATAAACAGATACAGAGTGAAGCAAACAGAACCAGGAAAACAATATACACAATAACTACAGCAATGTATATAGAAAAAGTAACCACCACAAAGCAATTTAAACTAAATACTGAGAAATATATAAAACAAGCTTGTCCCCAGAGAGGAAATATAAAAAGACCCCCAGCTCCTTTGCAGAAGTGAGGTCTACAGATGTAGAACGTTGTATATAACATTGGATTGTTTTCTTTTTTTATATTTTTCTTTTTTTCTTTTTGGAGGGGGTAAGGAAGGGCAATTGGGGTTAAGTGACTTGCCTAAGGTCACACAGCTAGTGTTGTGGTAAGTGTCTGAGGTCGGATTTGAACTCAGGTCCTCCTTACTCCAGGGCTGGTGCTCTATTCACTGCTCCACCTAGCTGCCCTTGGGTTTTTTTCCAATGTGTTGATCAGTTTTATGGAATTCTTTTCTTTTCTTTCTTTCACTGAAAAAATTTATTTGTATAAGGGATAATTTTCTAGGAGGGAAGAGGAGGAAATCTAAGCAATGTAAAAACCAAAATATATCAGTTATATATCAAATATATCAATATCTATTATAAAAGAGAGTCTGAAAATAATATTAATTTCACCATGTCATTTGGAGGGGATTTCTTTCCTAGCCCTAATATCCTTCATCCTACCCTAACTCCTATTCCTTCATCCATAAATTTAGACTCTCTTCTTTCTTAGAGACAACTCGGCACAAAACAAATTAAATCAATATTCTTTCCTACTTATCGAGATTAAGATTTTACTCTACTGGTAAAATCTTAATCTTACTCCCCTTTGAGAATTTGCCCTATAGAGTAGGGCAACAGCTAATACTACTAATACAGGGTCTTCAAGACAGGTCTCATTTAGATTGTGTGCTAACTGTGGCCCACCCCGCTAACTGAGGATGGCTCAGGACAAAATAGATCAAACTCACCTATACAATCTGATCACCCTCAGTTTCTTAAATACAAGACTTTCTAAACTATAAACCTGGAAGCAGTTCCCTTTTTCTTTTACCACCCTCAACTATTTCTAAAATATCAACTTCAGTGGTCAAAGCCTCATAAGGCTTTAAGTTGCAATTGAGTCTCTTTCTACATTTTATCTATGGAAGGTCATATGAATCTCTCAGCATCATTTAGGAAAACTAAACCCAAGAATTACAGCTTTAAGAGAACAATCTTATCAGAATACTGCTAGTCACCAGCAGTCCTCACTGGTGAAAGACACACTCTGCAATCTAACTCCAACCTACTTCATATTTATTCCTCTTAATGTATTCTACTTTCCAGCCATACTAAATTACTAGCTAGCCCCCAAACTTGACATGTCACCTCTTGCCTTTGTGTATTTATACTACCCATCTTCCCTTTCTGTTGCTCCCCATGACCATACACTCCTTCATCATCTCTGCCTTCTTGAATGTTTTTTTCAAGATTTATTCAAATGCTACCTCTTTCACAAAGTCTCCCATGATCCCCCCCCCATTTCACTTTCTCCATACTTAACTCTTTCTTTTTTAAAAAAATCTCTTATTATTTGAAAGGGAAATGGCAGGGCAATTGGGGTTAAGTTACTTGCTCAAGGTTACACAGCTAGTAAGTGTTAAGTGTCTGAGGCTGGATTTGCACTTAAGTTCCCCTGATTCTAAGGCCAATGCTCTATTCACTGGGCCACCTAGCTGTCCCTCTCCTTAGCTCTTTCCAGAGCACTTTGTCTGGCCTCCCCTCATCAATCTGTCTTGTATTATGCTGATATGTGAACATGTACATCCTCAGAAGAATGTAAGTTCTTGAGGGCAAGGACTGTTTAGTATATGTCTGCATCTCCTAGTGTAATGAGTACTTAATAAATGTTTGTTGCATAGGACTGAACAGAGTGTCTGATGCATTCTCCAATGGCCGTGTTTTGTGGCATACCTCCCTGAAAGCAACTATCAGTTCCCTCAACTATCTTAAAGGGCAGGGGAGCAGAGGGCAGCCGTTCTATTTTCCCACTTTTGGGGGGAATTCCTTCTCAGTGTGAATCTAATCATCAATCCCACTTTGTCATTATTCTTTTTAAACCTTTAGACCCTTTTTAAAATCACCAAATCCTCGTTCTTTAAAAACTCATGTATGTGTATTTCAGCAAGTGAGAAGGTGACTGGACTGCATAATACTTAAGTCAGCAGCTGTATTATTGCTTTTCTTCTTATCTGACAAAAGCAGATCTTGATTGATAATTAGATGGTAGCTGTCATGACTTTGAATGGGACAGAAGGGATGGATGTGCTTGAGAAAATGTGACAGGCAGCCATCGTCCCTGTGCACGGCATGTAGTGAAGAAGTGCTGTGCATATTAAGGGAGGGAGTAGGGCACCATGCCTGGTAAAAGGCAGCTTCTGGGTTGACTGTTCATTTTCACAGAATGTTGGAATTGGAAGAAACCTTGGAGATCATTTTGCAGATGAATTAACGTGGCCCAGGGAAGTTAAGTTACCTTAATGTAGGTGAGGTTGAGGCTGCCCTGTATATGTCACATCCTCCCTAGTAGAATGTAAGCCTCTTGAGGGCAGGGACTGGTGGGATTTTTTTCTTCTTTGTACCTCCTAGAATAGAGCTTGACACAGTAGGTGCTTAATAAATGTTGTTCATTTGAACAGAGTAGAGAGTCTAACTTAGGGGAGATGAACCTGCATCCTTGAGGCCACATGTGGCCTTCTAGATCCTTGAGTATGACCTTTTGACTAAGTCCAAGGTTTACAGAGCAAATCCTTTTATTAAGGTGATTGGTTCTGTGAAGTTTGGATTCAGTCAAAGGATCACACCTGAGGACCTAGAGGGCCACATGTGGCCTTGAGGCTGGCAGTTGTCCACTCCTTCTCCATTACCTATGGTTTGCAGCAGAGTAGTGAACAGTATCTACATCTCCTCACGGTCAATTCTGTGACTTTTAGACTGCATCATATTTCCTGTTGTTGCGAGAAGGGGTATAGTAATGAGGGGAAACGTAGCTTTCCCAAATCCTCAGGTGATCTATTGAGATAAGAGCTAATAACTACCATAAATATGTCTTTTTGAAAGACATTAATGCTTTTTAAAAACAATTCCTAGGAAGAGTACCTGTGAATGCAGGTTAGCAGTTGAGGGGACGGGATCAACACACCAGGAATAATCTCCCTACTTTGCCATTCTTATGAGTCAGGATTTCTCAACATCTGTTTCAAGTATTTCACCTAACCCAGATGCTGAGTATATTACAGGTCTTCAATAAAGGCTATGAATTGATGTACATGCAGGAGGCATGGATGTCCCTGGTACTTTACAACCTAGGGCCCTATTCTATCACATTTTCTAGGTAAATAACCAGAGCCCAATTCTTTTCTCATATTCTTCTGTCTAATGCAAATGTTCATCCCTGGGGGAAATAAAAATTGAGCACAGAACTTGGCTCAGTAGTATTGGCTGGGGACAAAACACCCTGTCATCTTTACTCACAACACTGAGTTGGCAGTAGCTTGAAGTATGTAAGAAAAGTGATCTGGCAAGTGACTCCTCTTGTTAAGGGTGAGTGGAAGAGACCTTGCTGGAAGAGAATGAAAGCCAAAGCTTGGGATATTGAATGCAAGGTTTCAGCAACTGCCAATGTTGTCTTCCTGAAGGTCGGGTAGTGTGAAGACACTACTGACAACAAAAATCAAAAGAGAACAATTCACACCAATGAAAGACATTTAGCAATTTAGGATATTTTAGTAGGGAATTCATTAGTCTTTTTCTCTCAATTTGATTTCAATTCAACAAAAATTTACCCAGTGTCTATTATATGTGAGAGAGCCACTGTGCCAAGTGCTGTGAATCCAAAGTTTAAAAATGTATTTAGTTCCTACCCTCATGGGAGCTATTTACTAGGGAAATTAAACTTGTGTATAAATAAGTATACTGTTGTTGTTGTAATTGTTGTATGTCATGTCCAACTTTTCGTGACCCCATTTGTGGATTGTCTTGGCAAAGATAATGGAGCGGTTTCCCATTTCCTTCTCCAGTTCATTTTATAGACAAGGAAACTGAGGCAAACAGGGTTAAATCACTTGCCAAGGGTCACACAGCTAGTACAGGTTTGGGGTTGGATTTGAACTCAGGTCTTCCTGACTCTAAGCCTGGCACTCTATCTACTACAATGCCTAAATATGGTACAAAGTAAAATGAGACAGGAGCACATATGAGTCAAGCAAAGTGTTCTAGGTAAATGTGAGGAAGACCACTTGTAGCTAGGGCATGCAGAAAGAGGAGGTATTACTTGTGCTATTAAATTAAGTCATCAGTCTATCAGCAAGTATTTATTGGGTGACTATTGTGTGCTAGGTCCTGAAGATGCAGACAAAAATGAAGTAGTCCTAGACCTCAAGGAGCTTACATTCTATCAGAGGGAAAAAATATTTTGTATATAAGTATATGTGTTGAAGGAAGAGAAGGAAGCCAGTAAGGGGAGAGAAGATGGGAGAGTGCTCTAAGCATGGGAGGACAGCTTTTAAAAATGCAGAAGCTGTCCACCCATGCTTAGAGCACTCTCTCATCTTCTCTCCACCTACTTACTTCCTTCTCGTCCTTCAGCACATATACTTATATATAGAATATCAGGGAACATGGAGCATTCCAGTTGGACTAGAATGTGGAATGGGAAGAGGAAAGAGAAATGGAGAGAATCCATTATACTGAAGAAAAAAAAAAGAAGGAAACCAATGTAGTTGTATTCTAGTAAAATCATGTGTAATGAATGTGTAACAGAAGTCAACTCCTTTCCTGAAATAAGCTTGGGGCTGGAGGAAAAAGTGTAAAAATATTCAAAATGTAGAATAGTAAATTTTAAATTCTAATTTTTAATGACAAACATAAATGGAGTTACCCTGGTCTAGTTCTCTCCCATCAGCCCACATCCCCAACAATTCACTAGCTCCATTCATTTTAAATATTTTTATTATTATCTTTTATTTTTATGTCACCTTCATTTTGGAATAAAGTCCTCCCACATCTCCCTCATAACAAAGAATAAGAAAGGAAAAGGAGAAGAGCACAACGCTGCAAAACTAGCTAGTGCATCCACCAGATTTGGCAGCATGTGCACTGCTCCGCATCATAACTGCTCACTCTGCAAAGAAAAGGCAAACTATCTTCTTAGAGCTTCTTAGATCAAGCTAGAATATTATAATTACAAAGTATTCAGAGTGTTTTCTTCTTATTGCTGTTCTCTGTTTACATTGTTGCAGTGACTGTTCCTGGTTCTGCTTATTTTATTCTTCATCAGTTGGTATTAATAACTATTTATGGCATAATATATTCTAGTAATTCTAATATTCCAAAATTCATGGACCTCAGTTTCTTTAGCCATTCCCTATGTAACCCTGTTCTTATAGGAAGAGAAGTGAACTTGGGGAATCACAGTTTACCAAGATCAGACCTTTAGACCTAGAAGAGACCTTAGAGGTCACTCAATCCATCTCCTTCATTTTGTAGATGAAGAGACAGAGGGTCAGAGAAGTGAAATGACATTCAGGAAAACATAGGTAGTAAATGTCTTGGTAGAACTTGGTGTGGTATCATTAGGTGCATATAGATTTAGTACTATCAGTGGGCCCTTACAACTTGATATAATTCCTTTCATACTTTCTAATGAAGTCATTGTCAATATAATCATGACCCTAGATTTTCTGGTATCTGTATATGGTAAATTTTTAACCATTACATCATTTAAATTTATCTTTAGCTTTTGGAGTCATTTTATTTCCTCTAGACAATATAGTGTTGGGTTGTGTTTTTCAGTTCAGTAGCTCTTTTTCTGCTGTTTGGGAATTCAAACCTTCAGTAAAGTTTAGATTAACTCTAAAAATTTGGAACAACTCTATTTCTGGGTCCCCTGTTTAAAATAGGAGTTATTCTCTGGGCTACTCCCCCTCAACTCTCTATGCTCATTTCCTACCATATTTTCTCTTACTCATTTTTGTGTGTAGGAATTCTAAACATCATATTTCTTTCTTGCTTTCTCCTTTTTTTCCTCTTAAACTTGTCTCTGTTCAATCATCCACCAAATCAGTCCCACTACTGCTGTTGTCATAACCATTGACATCCTCCTTAAAACTGATAAAGTGCTTTGCTTATTGTGCAAAGTTTACATTTGTTTTATGAAATTTTGTTAAATTTAAATTTGTTTACATTTAGTTTGTTAAAGTGCAAAGTTTACATTGTTTATCTAAGCCACATAGAACCTTGCTAGGTGGGCAGATCTAGTACTCTTATCCCAGTTTTACAGAAAAAACTAAGGGTCAGAGAGGGTAGATGACTTCCCCATAGTCATAGGGCTTGTAAGAATCAGAGGTAAGATATGAACCTAGAGCCTTTTGACTCTAAAGAACTCTTTCCCTCCTGCCACACTAAGTACTCTTATGGAGATGCAATTCTAACTAAAGTACTTTATTTGATGACAATAGATGTGTCTCAAAGGTGCTGCATCTTTGTGACTTTTGCAAGTCAATGGTTTTATTAACATAAGAACTTTTCCCCATACATTTCTTGAATTAATTTTATTTTTAAATGAATATAATTTTCTCAAAAAATCTGCTCAATATTGCATGGAAGCTGAATTCAGAATGAAAACTTTGCTCAACAATGACAAAACAACACTAACATTTGTATTTCACTTTAAGGTTTACAAAGGGATGTATATATCTTCTCATTTGGTCTTCATAATGACCCAGGAAGGTAGGTGATAATAATCGTCATATTATTATAATGTAATATGATATGATATGATATATGATATGATATGATATGATATGATATGATATAAAATTTCCTTTCTATAGATGAGGAAGCTAAGGCTGGGAGAGGTTAAGTGACTTGCCTAGGGTCACGCAGCCACCAGGTGGCTGAGACAGGATTTGAACTCAGGTTTTCCTGATTCCAAGTCCAGTACTGTTCTTCACTTACATCTTTTAACTGCCTCTTGGATTCTATATTTTGCTGCAGCTTTTACAGTTTCTCATTTTTGGTAGAGAAAAGTCATGTGAAATGGTTTTTGATACTGATGCCCATCTTGGTGACTTGTATAATTATTTCCCGGTTGTAGTCAAGTTAACAAGCAGTTAATAAGTACCTACTGTGTAGTACTGTGCTAAATACTGAGGATATTGGGACAAAAAAACCCCAAAAAACCAAACTTAAAAGTAGTCCCAGAGCTCAAGGTCACATTTTAAGGGGATGAGGGGGAGGCAACATGCAAATAGCTATAAGCAAACAAGATATATACAGGATAAATTGAATATTATTTCAGAGGGAAGACATTATTATTAAAGAGGACCAGAAAAGTCTTTCTGCAGAAGGTAGGGTTTTAGCTGAGACCTGAAGGAAGGCAGGACAGCCAGGAGGCAGAGGTGAGGAGGAAGAGCATTCTAGTCATGGGAGGCAGTGGAAATCTATGGGTCCTGGAGATGGAGTGTCTCATGGGAAGAACAGCAAAGAGTCTGAGTCTTAAAGTAGTCAATGGTATATCTGGGTCAGTTGAAATTGGAGTTCAATTTTGTGGCATGCTATGAATTCTACATATTTAAATCTGTCTCTTATTTTCCGTATTTCTGAGAAATTTTCTTATAAAATTTCCTGAAGTATAATGGTCAGAGTCTTTTTTAAAACAATTCTTTTTACAAGTTGGAAAAAGTCCAATAATTCTGAATTTATCCCTTTTCTGTTTCCTCCATATACTTTATTTTTGTTTATCAAAAAAATTTGTAGACTTTTCTGGTCATATTGTGGTTGTTTTGCTGCTTCCTCAGGAATGTGGTCTGTGTCTTGACTGAAATCAGAGGATCTTGGTTCAAATACAAATTCTGATGCTTACAACCTGTGTGACTTTGGTCGACTAACTTAACCTCATTGGGAATCAGTTTCTTTATCTGTAAAATGAAGGAGTTGGATTAGGTGACCCCTGAGGTTCTTTTCAGATCTAACTCTATGATTCTTCTAACATTCTGTCAAATGATAAAACAATTATGTTTTTGTCCATTTGTTGTTTTGTTTCTAATTTTCACTGACCTTTTAAACTATTGTTTCACCATCAAAGGATCATAGATCTAGAAGGTCAACACCCTTACTTATTGATATTTTTACAATTGAGGAAACTGATTCTCAGTGAGATTCAGTTACTTGACTAAAGTCACAGATCAAAAGGAAACAAACCACACAAAAGAATTAAGTGGAAAAATGCTTCAATCAGCATTCAGAATTCATGCATAGCATTTTCCTTTGTGAGTACTTTGTACTTGTCTTGGATTCTTGCATTGATGAGAAGAACTAAGTCTAATCAAAGTTGTTCATCGCACAGTATTGCTGTTATTGTGTACGATGTTCTGTTTCTGCTCACTTCACTCAGCATCTGTTCATGTAAATCTTTCTAGGTTTTTCTGAAGGTCACATGCTCATCATTGCTTATTGCACAATAGTATTCCATTATATTCATACACCACAATTTGTTCAGCCATTCCCCAGTTAATGGGCATTCCATCAATTTCCAATATTTTACCACTATGAGAAGGGTTGCTATAAATATTTTTGCACATGTATATTCTTTCCCCTTTTTATGATCTCTTTGGGATATAGACCTAGCAGTGGTATTGCTGGATCAAAGGATATGCACAGTTTGGTTGCCTTTTGGGCACAGTTCCAAATTGCTGTCCAGAATGGTTGGATCAGTTCACAACTTCACTAACAATGCATTCATGTACCAATTTTCCCACATCCTCTCCAACATTTATCATTTTTACTGTCATATTAGACAATTTGACAGGTCTGACATAACATCTCAGAGTCTTTTTAATTAGAATTTCTCTAATCAATAGTGATTTAGAGTGTTTTTTTTCATATAACTATAGATAGCTTTGACTTCTCTATCTGAAAACTGCTTGTTCATATCCTTTGATCGTTTATCAGTTGGTGAATGGCAGTCCTAGGTTTCAAGAAAAAGAAAAGAAAGAAAAGCAGATGAGGAGAAGGAAAAATAGGAGGAGGAAGAGAATAAGAAGAAAAATAAGGAGTAGGGGAGGAGGAGGAGGAAAAGGAAGAGGAGGAGAAAGACTTCCATTTGCTCTGGAAGTCCTTCTCTCCATGTAGAAACTTCATGCAGAACCTTGGGGGCAGAAGTATCTCCACTATGAGGAGGTAGAATAATCTGGATAGTCATGTGAAGCTGGAAAAGAAGTGATGGCATATTTTTGCTGATTAAATAGCTTTTATAATTCCATCATTTTGTAAATGTTCACTTTGTTGCAGCTTGGGAAAATTACAGTTTTGTTTTGATTATACTAGTGACATCATTTTCATTTTTTGTATCAATATCTTTTCATTCTTAGTATATTTTCATTGTTTCAAGTACCTTTTTTATTTGTTTGTTTTGCTCTATCCTTTGAGTAATTTTTTTGGGTAAAATTACTGGTAGTTCTTTTTTGGGGGGTTTTTTATTGTGTGTATCTTTTTAAAACAAGATATTATGAATGTGGGCTATTTTGTTTTTTTTGTTTTGTTTTGTTTTTTGTTTTTTAAATTTTTTTTTTTTTAGTTTCTAGCTTTTATTATCACAGGTAAGGGGTTGCTAATTAGTGGAATAGTATAGAAGATATAAGTTTCTTTTTTTTTTTTAATTTTAATTTATTTTCTTGGTTACATCATTCATTTCCACAAGGTTTTGAGTTACAAATTTTCTCC
>JAQQSW010000688.1:0-31600 GCA_028646575.1 Pseudocheirus occidentalis
AATTAACCTCTCACAATTTGCCCACCATGGAGATGTCCTGTGTAATTACACAGCTACAGCCTGTATTGAATTGCTGCTCCTCCCAGTGGGAGTGGGTGACGGGAGGAATTGCAAGAATCTAGTATTTAAAGCTATACAATCAAATGCAACTGAGAAATAATACATACAGGGATGGGGGCAGGGAGAGCTTCCCTGCCCTGCTAGAAAGCTAGAGGGGTGTTGGAGGAGGGCATAAAAGGGAACAGATTGTGTGAGGGGTCTTACAGTGGGATCAATGTTCTGTGCTGGGGGGTATTGGCAAAAAGGGGAGAAAATTTGTAACTCAAAACCTGGTGGAAATGAATGATGTAATCAAGAAAATAAACTAAAATTTTAAAAAAATGAAAGTCATGGGTTGAGGAATAAAATGCCTTTTAATTGAGATAATAGGATATGGAATCTGCCACCCTGGGTAATGTTCCATGAGTGCAGAGCACAATGGATTTCCCATGCAAACGGATTTTCACATTTTTACCATGCAAAAGCTTCTTATACCTTTGGAAGAAGAGGAGAAAGAGGTATGGGGGAGGAGACAGCAAGGTCTGGTCATGAGGTAGCTAGACCTAGTCACAAGATTCCAGCAGCCCTCAGCAACAAGAGCAATGAAAACTATTTCATTCTGGTTGTTTTGCTCTTTATACCATGAATCCCAATCAAAGGGGCAAGGACATCAAGGGCCTAGATCTAAGGTTGGAAAAACAGGTCTGACTCAACTCAACCAAATTTCACTATCTTTTGGTTCAGTTTATTTATTTACTTTTAATTTACAGCATTCAATTCCACAATCCCTTGAATTCCAAACTTTCTCCCACTTCCTCTCCTCCCCTCAACCCCATTATGGTGGCATGTAATCTGATATAGGTTCTACAAATACCTTCATACTAAACATTAGCCAAGTTGTAAAGAAGAAGCATAACCAATGGAATGAACAATGAGAAAGAAGGAACAAAACAAAACAAAAAAGAGAGAGAGAGAGCAAGTAGTTTGTTTCAATCTGCATTCAGGCTCCATAGCTCTTTCTCTGAATGTGGATAGCCTTCTCCATCATGAGTCCCTTGGACTTCTCTTATAATCTTGCATTGCTGAGAGGAGTCAAGTTTATCAAAGTTAGTCATCACAGATATGATATGTCTGTAATTGTGTACAAAGTTCTCCTTCTTCTGCTCTCCTCACTCAGCATCAGTTTATATAAGTCTCTCCAGGTTATTATGAAGTCTGTCTGCTTGTCATTTCTTATAGCACAATAATATTCCATTACATTCATATACCACAATTTGTTTAGTCATTCCTGAATTGATGGGTATACCCTTGGTTTCCAGTTCTTTGCCACCACAAAAAGAGCTGCTAGAAATAGTTTTTCACATATGGGTCCTTTTTCCACTTCTATGATCTCTTTGGGACACAGCCCTAGAAGTGGTATTGCTGTGTCAAAGGGTATGCAGATTTTTATAGCCCTTTGGGCCTAGTTCCACATTCCTCTCCAGAAGGGTTGGACCAGTTCACAACTCCACCAAAAATGCATTAGTGTTCCGATTTTTCCACATTCTCTCCAGCATTTGTCATTTTCCTCTTTTGTCTTCTTAGCCAATCTCACTGATGAGATGTGGTACCTCTGAGTTGTTTTGATTTGCATTTCTCAAATCAATAGTGATTTAGAGCATTTTTTTCATATACTTGTACATATCTTTAACTTCTCCCTCTGAAAACTACCTGTTCATATCCTTTGATCATTTATCAATTGAGGAATGACTTGTATTCTTATAAATTTGATGCAGTTCTCTGTATAGCTTACAAATTAGGTTTTTATCAGAGACACTGGTTGTAAAAATTCTTTCCCATTTCTACTTCCCTCCTAATCTTGGTTACATTGATTTTATTTGTGCAAAATCTTTTCAGTTTAATGTAATCAAAGCTATCCATTTTGCATTTTGCAATGCTTTCTATCTCTTGTTTGGTCATAAATTCTTATGTTTCTTCATAAATCTGACAGATAAACTATTCCTTCCTCTCCCAGATTGCTTATAGAATCAGCCTTTATTTCTAGATCATGCACCCATTTAGATTTGATTTTGGTATATGGTGTAACATATTGGCCTATGACCAGTTTCTGCCATACTATTTTACAGTTTTCCCAGCAGTTTTTGTCAAATAGTGAGTTCTTATCCCAGAAGCTGGAGTCTTTGGGTTTATCAAATAGTAGATTATTATAGTCATTGTTTACTATGTCTCACATACCTAATCTATTCCACTGATCCACTACTCTCTTCCTCAACCAGTACCAAATAGTTTCGCTGACTGCTGTTGTATAATACAATTTAAAATGTGGTATGGCTAGTCCACCTTCCCTAGCATTTCTTTCTATTAATTCTCTTGATATTCTGGACCTTTTGTTCTTCCAGATGAATTTTGTTACTATTTTTCCTACCTCTATAAAATGTTTTGTTTTGTTTTGTTTTTGTAGATTAATTGGTATGGCACTAAATAGATAAATTAACTTAGGTTATATTGTCATTTTTATTATATTAGCTCAACCTAGCCATGAGCAACTGATGTTTTTCCAGTTATTTAGTCTGACCTTATTTGTATGAAGTGTTTTGTAATTGTGTTCATATAGGTCCTGGGTTTGTTTTGGCGGGTAGATTTCCAAATATTTTATAATATCTTCAGTAACTTTAAATGGAATTTCTCTTTCTATTTCTTGCAGTTGGGCTTCATTAGAAACATATAGGAATGCCAAGGATTTGTGTGGGTTTGTTTTATATCCTGCAACTTTGCTAAATTTATTTATTATCTTAAGTAGTTTTTTACTTGATTCTCCAGAATTTTCTGAATTTAATCTCACTATTTTAAGGGTAGTAATGTAATGACATTACTGGAATTTTGACATTGTCAGGATGATTAAGACATTATAGCAGTCCATATTATAATCAGTATTAATAATTTACTGTCATCATATTAACAATTATATCAACAATTTTGTCAATTAGTTCTCTCTACCTAAAACTTCAGTAATTTTCAAAGTTAGATGTTGAAAGCAATGGTGACTCACTATCTCAATGTTTCCAGCCTTCTCTTTGTCACATAACCCTACCTTCAAACTGCCATGTTCTTGCTACCTTGGGAAGGAAGTGAGATGCAAAGGCTCAGCTTTTTCTGCTGAGGTGGACTGTCTATCTGGATTGTCTAAAAGTAACATATAAAAAAGCTGTCCCCACTTTGAAGCCATTGCTGATCTTCAGTGATCTATCAACAAGTTGTTATTTTGACATATTTATAATAAAATCCTTTAAATTCTCTTTGTCCTGAGTTTTCACGTATTAATCAGGGTGAAAGTCCAAACGAATGTTTCCTTTTCCAGATTTTTCCTTTCAGCATTGACACAAAGTGAAAAAATGACAAGTTGGGGGATTTTTTGTGATTTTATTAGTTTCAATCAACATTGATTAAACATGTAAAATGTAAGTGAGACTGAATTACACTCTGAGAAATTAAATAACCTTTGTCCTCATGGAGCTTATAATCGTGCCAATTATAATTTAAGACACACATTTAATTTTTTTGTAGATGACCCCTAGAATGGGTTTACAGGAGGATAAGCAAATGCTGTGCCAGTCAATAAACTGAAGCAAATAATAGCATTATAATACTCAACTATTTCTGATGGGGCACAAATGATGGACTCCTAAAAATTCCTGAACTTTCCCATAAATTTCAGGAACCCAGACCCCAAATCTCTATTTTTGGTGTTTGTCTGAGATGCCTGGCCCATCAGAGTCAATAAACCTTTTGACTACCCCTTTCTTTGTAGCCCTTATTGTCTGCACTTGGCCCACCCCAAGTTAATTGCCACTTCTTAATACCATCCAGATCTCCTCATAGTCTTTCTGTATAAAAGCACCAATTTTATCCTCATCAAATGCTTGGATTTTTAAAATCTGGTCTGCTTGTATTGGCTTCACAATTACCACATATTCATCAGGAATATTGCCAGCTTCTATTGGTGACACAATAAACTTTGTCTATGACTGAAAAAAGGCTTGAGTGCTCGAATTCTTTCTAGGCAGACACCCCCCATGCTTTACCCTTGAATTTTGGGGTTCCTAGCATCCCTAGGATTGCAACATTTTCACTTGTTTTTTATCTAAATTTCCACACTTTGTTTTGCAATTTTAAATAGATTTCACAAATAAATTCTTTGGAACAGTTATCAATTACTCCAGTTTCTACTTTGTCCTTTCTTTACATGCTATCTGGGTTTTTTTATCTTCTGTTGTTTGAGTGAGAATTTGAGTGAGAAAATTGTAGCCAAACTTAATTTTTTAATCTTTCAAGAGAAATCATGTAGGGAGGTTCTGACAAATAAAAATAATTCAACCAGGTGGAGGAGAAAACTATATTAAAGCACATATAAAGAATATAAAGCCAACACTGGCATTTTGTTGGACATATATTTGATTGTTATGAATGGGTTTTCCCTCTAATTCCAGGATGGGAGAATTATAAATTATAAATTACTTTTAAAAACTGTACTCAAATGAAAATTGTGTATAATGAAGTTCTTGAAAAACACAACTTAAGGGGAAAACTATATTAAACCATTTCTTGCCAGTCTTAATAAGTACTAGAAGAATTGGGCAGCCAATGTGTGCACACAATCCAATTTGTCAGTATGACATCTGTTTTCCTTTATGACTGAGGCTGAAGCATAGTCCTCAGGGTACTGAGCTCAGTTTAAGACCAATGACCCACCTGTTCCCTACTCTTTCATGACACTTCATTAACTTTGTTTCCCTTAAAAACGATACCTAAATGCTCTTTCTTGGACATATTATTTCAAGAATATCATTTTGGCACTGATTCTTGACCACTAGCCATTTGTTTATTTTAATCATTTTAAAACAGAAATTTAGCAGTGGACAAGCTTCTGCTGTTTCAAAATGCTGTGCTCTCATGTTAAAGAAGTGATTAGTATTTTCTAAAGTGATAGCGTACAAAGATGTCAACCAGGAAGGTGACAATGGAAAGGTTAATAGGGTGACAAGCTATCAATACCTTTGTTCCTGGCACGAGCTTGAGAAACATCTGGTATATCAAGTATCTTGATGACCAGCACAGGGTAGTCCTGGGTGTGTGGGACAGCTTTCTTCACTAACAAAAACAAAGGATTCAAAATGATTAAGATTAAAATACTAATGAAGGAATTAAAGAATCTGATTGAGAAAACATAAAAGTTAAATATTATGGCTAAGACTAAAAATCTGTAGTGCTCACATTAGATATACAAATCTCCTGTTTTTTTTGCTTTGATAAGTAAAGGATAGTATTTTTCATTAAGTCAAGTATGTGCTTCTAGCACATGAAAAGAGAGAGGCTAGAACGAGAGTATCAGTTAGGAAATGTTGGCAAAATAGAACTTAAAAGTACACATCAAAAAGTACTAGTTATTTCATCTAGAACACAGTGTGGATTACCATTGCACTGTAGCATGTACACTCTGGCCCTATTCACTCAAGGCCAAGGGAACTTCATCTGTCCTCAAGGTACAGAATACCCTAAGAGGCTTAGGACAGATTTTTCTCAGCTTAAGCCTTTTCCAATTATGTTTCTCTCACTTAGAGGGGGCCAGTGACTAGTACTTAAGTCCATTTAACCACTTAACATTGATTAGCTTAAGAAAGGATAATAACTTGAAAGACAATGAAGAATGAACCCTTTATTAAGTGCATTCTATGTTCAAAGAATTGTGCTAAGTGCTGGAGATACAAACAGACAAATAAGACAGTCCCTGCTCTCAAGGAGATCATATTCTATCAGGGGGAACAAAGAATATGGAAATTTAGGATATAGCCAGAAGAAAAATATGCAAGCATCTCCCTTGTATATATAGTACCTGTGGAGCAATGTCTCCCCTACATCATCTAAATCTCCAGGAACAAAGCTGTAGACTAAACTTCAGTTCCTATTGTCAAAATATTTTTGAGACATGCTGTTTCCCAGAGGTAAGGCCTAGAAAGCCGGCTAAGTCCTGAGCTTGGCATAACAACAATCCTTTGTGCTCTGGATGATCTCACCCTCTTGCAAAATATATTGCTTTGACCAGCACCAGGTGATCACTGTCCCCTATTTCCCAGGGACCTATGAGCCCATCCATCACTTTGCATGACTTGCTCACAATCCCTGTTCCTTGTAACAGCTAAGTGAACCAAATCAGACCCTGTACCCAGCTGTGAGGACAATCAACTTGGAGACTGTTCCCATGGGACCCAGGAACACCTGCATTGTCCATGTATGAGGCTATCATGGGAATAGCTACTCAAGACCTAAGAATGATTATGTCATAGTCCACTCCACTTATTTATATAAGCATTACTTGTACCTCAACATGCTATGCCCCTCCTTCTGGGGAGGGGAAGAGAGATGGTTTCCATTTGCAAGTGTTTGTCTGAAGTGTTCATCAGAAATTAATTAAAACTTTACTTGATTCCTAATGTATCTGTCTTTGAACTGTTCTGTTTTGGCTCCAGCAATTTTCAGGTTAGCGAGCAGTCCAGTCTGGACTGCACTGAAATTTCTATTGATGATAGCTACATAGAATTAGTCTCAATAGTTCAATGAATGAATGAAGGTTTTATAAAACACTTACTATATGCTAAGTATTGGTGATAGAAAAAGAAAATTAAAACTTGTAGACAAAGCTTTTACTATTCCCTAGCTCCTCCTCTACCAGATACTAGTTTTTTCCCTTTGAAATTACTTTCTATTAAACTACATATCTTTTATGTTAAAAAAATTTCTAATGGGGAAAAACAACACAAATGGAAGGTTTCGGCTGCAAGATCCCATGGACCTTAGGGTACAACAGCAAAGCAGGTGGTAATGCCTCCTTAATGTCATTTCCACTGGTGAAATCACATCAGTTTCTAATGTTGAACTATATCACAGTGCCAAGGACTTTGGTGACAAGAACTTTCTTTTTCAGATCTTCAGTAGACATGGCCGTAGCACCTGCACGAGCAGTGGCGAGGCTGCATCTCCACAGAACTGACTTCCCAGGAGAATGGCTGCAGGTACTGGGCTCAAAGGATGCGATTACCTAGAATTGTAGGTTCTAGGTCCTAGGCTACTTCTATCAGGGTCTGAGGGGAGATGGTGATACAAAGCCTTGATACCTTCCATCTCTC
Organism: Pseudocheirus occidentalis; assembly: GCA_028646575.1. Classification (NCBI taxonomy): domain Eukaryota; kingdom Metazoa; phylum Chordata; class Mammalia; order Diprotodontia; family Pseudocheiridae; genus Pseudocheirus; species Pseudocheirus occidentalis. The sequence goes on from JAQQSW010000688.1 coordinate 7,221, forward strand.
CTTTAGCATGCCTTGCCACTTCATCTAGGCCCTAAGCGAGGCAGTCGGTGGTGTTTGCTGGCCTCTTCTGCACAGGCACTGCCTCCCTGGATGAAGCCTGTGAGGGCTGATCAGATTATACTAGTATTCTGAAGATTGCTGCTACTCCCAGGACTCTGCTTTTTCATCTATTGGTAACTGTAGGTCAGTACTTATTGCTGGTGGTGATGATTAAGGTATGTCACCAAATTTATGTCTCAGTTTCTGCTGGGTAGAGAATCTAAAGATCAGTCCTTGCAAAATCTCCCCCCACCCTAAAAAAAGGGAAAAAAGATTGATCCTTGCTCTTTAGGATATCAAATGAGGAGCTGGTTGCAACATTTAGCAGCCTCTAGCAGCTTCAGCCTATAGGTTACTGAGGCTTGCTCTCACAGCCTTTTAAACTCCCAAGGTTGGAGACACTACTTCCTTCACATGAAGTCAAGAGTGAAGGAGTCACCAAAGTTTCTCCAAAAGTGAATGAAGCAAAGAGATAACTGCTGAAGGATATGGGTGCGTTTTAATGTCTCATGGCCATTCTAAGAGCCTCCTCTTCAATATATTAGCTGACCAGTACTAGTTACAGAATATCTGTGCATCCTCCACAGTCTGATTCTCCAAGGTAGAGGTCATCAAGATTCTTTCAAATGAAAACTTCCCAGGTTATCCAAGTAGAGACCTGACATTTCAGGTACTCTATGCAAGTGGCAAATCCCAACTACAACACAATAAATTATTGTTAAAGTGGCCTGTCTATCTATAATTTTATGCATAACAATTAGCAAAAGTTTAGGAGCTTTATCTATTTCAGAAATTGAAATTTAACTCCCAGCCCTCCCAAATATGACACTTAGTTTTCTCAAAACAATTAAGCAATCAACCAAAAAACATTTATGATGTGCCTGCTTTGAAGTGAGGCACTGTGCTAAGTGCTGGTGATTCAAAAAAAGTCAAAAGACAGTCTCTGCCCTCAAGGAGCTTATAATCTAATAGGCAGAGAACATGAAAAAGTATATAGAAGATAAATAAGAAATAGTTATCAAAGAGAATGGACTAGAATTTTTAAAAGATTGGGAAAGGCCTCCTGTAAAAAATAGGATTTTAGTTGAGATTAAAGGAAGCCAGGAAAGTTAATAGTCAGAAGAAAGGGGAGAGAGAGCATTTCAGACATTTCAATCAGAAAAAGTGCTGAGAGAAAAGAGACTGAGTGTCTTGCTCCAGGAACAGCCAGGAAGCCAGTGTCACTGAATCAGAGTATATTGGGGAGTCAGGTGTAAGAAGACTAGAAAGGTAGGGTGGAGAGAGAGATAAATTATGAAGGGTTTTGAATACTAAGCAGAGTATTTCATATTTGCTTCTGGAGGTGATAGGTAGACACTGGAGTTTATTGAGTCAGGGAGTGAGTGATATAGTCAGAACAGAACCTTAGGGAAATTCCTTTAACTGCAAAATGGAGGATGGATTTGAATGGAGAGAGACTTGAGGCAGATAGACAAATCAATGGACTGTTGCAAGAAATGTAAGGGGCTACAACAGGCTAATGTCAGTGCTAGAGGAAAGAATGGAGCATAAAAAAGAGATTTTGCAGATTTGAAACTGATAAGCCTTGGAAACAGCTAGTATATGGAGGATGAGAGATAGTGAAGAGTTGAGAATAGCTCCTAGGTTTTGAGCCTGAGAAACTAGGAGGATGGGAATAGGGTAGGTAGGAGGGGAGGGAAAGTTGTGGGGAGAAATAATGAGTTTTGTTTCGATATATTTAGCTTAAGATGTCGACTGGGCATCCAGTTTGAGATCTCTGAAAGACAGTCAAAGATACAAGATAAAAGACAGAGAGGGTGGGGCAGGATTGGTAGATTTGAGAGTCATTAGCATAGAGATGAAAATTAAATCCCTGAGAGTCCATGTGAAGCAGTGTAGAGGAAGAAGGAACAGGGCAGAAACTTGAACGACATATATAGTTCTAGGATATAATCTGGATAAAAATTCAGCAAAGGAGGCTGAGGAAAGGTCAGAAAGGAAGGAGAATAAGGAGAGAGTTGTGTCCTGAAAATCTACAGAGAAGAAAATATCAAGGAGGAAAGAATGACCAAACATGTCAAAAGGTACAGAAAAGTTAAGTAGAATAATGATTCAGAAAAGGTTATTGAACTTGGAAACTAAGATGACTGGTAATTTTAGAGAAAATAGTTTTAGTGAAATGATCAGAAGTCAGATTGTAAACAGTTCAGAAGAGTATAAGACAAAAGAAAATGAAAAGAAAGTTACAAAGAGAAGAGCTATATAGTTACTGGTAGTTACTGAAAATAGAAGGATCAAGTATGGGATTTTTCAGGATAGGAAAGACATGGGAATATCTGTAGAAGTATTAAATGATCAGGGAGAGATTAAAAATAAGTGATAGAGTAGAGGTGACAGAGGAGACCATCTTAGAAGAGATGGGATGGAATGGAGTTGCTTGAATAGAATAGGTAAAGGGGTAGGTAAGGAGTAAGGCCATTTATTCATGTGAGAAATGAATGGAGGAGATGGTGACAAAAGGCATCTAAGTGATAGAAAAGAAAGAGGGTAGAAGAGGGAGCTCACAGCAAATGGCATCCATTTTTTCCTGTGAATTTTGAGGTAAGGATCTCAGCTGAGAGGGCAAGGAAAGCTCGAACCCTGAAAGGTTTGAGGTGGGATGAAAAAGTCTGAAAGAACTACTGTAGAGAATGGGATAGTGAATTGATAAGAGAGGTATAGTAGGATTGTCAGCAACAGTGAGGACCCGGTTAAAACTGCGTAACAAAATATGTAGCAGATTCAGTCAGAGGAGCTGTGTGATTGTGGTAACATGTAGGAGCAAAGGCAGAAAATGATGGAAGGGATCCAAGGCTGAGACCTGTCAGGTCATAGTTAGTAATATGATAAGGAGGATAGGGAATCAAGAGAGAAAGACAATATAGACTTGAATTGGTTCACAGAGGGATCCAAATGGGAAAAAGAAGATGGAGTGGCTAGTGCAGAGAAGATGCTCTGGGAGAGAATTGAAGGGTCAAGGGATTGGAGGTCATGATGCAAAGAAAGAATACGCTTTTGTAAGGAAAGGCAAACAGAGAGATAAAAAGCCATTAGGGTATGATTGGATAAGTGGATTCTGAATCCTTGAATATGAAAGTGGTGCATTTGTGTGTGACAACAAGATCAAGAGGATGAACATCTGTGTGTGTATCCAAGGTGGGGGTAGAAGAGTAGTTCACAGGAAGTGATTAGCTTTGGGAACTGATTGGTTAAGAATTTTGAGAAAGAGTCAATATGTATGTTGAAGTATCCTAGAATGAGGGCAGGAATTGGGGAGAAGAGAAAAATTGCGAGCCCTCTGTGTTTGTGTATGTATAGATACATACACATATGTGTATATATACATATATACAAATATGTATATACCTACATATATTTATGTGTATGTATGTATATACCTACAAATCCAAATATATGCACATGTACATATATTATTTATATGCTTTATATAAAAACACACTCTTTATTCTTATAGACTTCTTTTTTTATTGTTTTGTAAAACTTTTATTGGTAATTGGTAAAGAAAACAGTCACTTTACATGACCTTTCTACAATAAGAACCTTCCTTGGAGTAATAAGAAATACATTTAAGCCATATCTGATTATATGTACCTCATTCTGCACATATAGACCACCAGCTCTGAGGAGTCTGTGATACCTTATTCACATGTTACCACCTGATCTACAGCACTTTCTGCTAATGCCCTCATTCATCTCTCTAAATCCTATACCTATCTATGCCAGATCTTATCACTGAAATAAGATTGAATTGGTTGATCATAACCCACTAGAAGATCAAATTCATGCCTATTTCTTCTAAAATGTCTTTCCTAACTACTATATTCTCTTTTATCTCCCTCTCCTGTTTTTCCTGAATTTCTATAGATCTTAGTCTTTACCACTTGGCTTAGCACTTAATGGTACTTGCTAATTACTTCATTTGTGAATCTTAAAAAAATACATATATTTACTGAGAACTTTCTATGTGAAAAGCACCATAGTAGGCACTGGTATTGTCAACTCAATTATACCATTAAGTCTTTTGAAGACAAGCGTATTATTTTATGTTTCTCTATCTTCTGTTAAGAGCTGGAACTGTTAGAATAATCAAGACTTTTCCTCAGATACCAATAGTAGATAGAGGTTATCTTCCTTTACCCACTATGCAGTCTCAGGACCATCAACCCACTGGAGTCCTATGGCCATCCCATACTTTTTAAGGACCAAATTTCACATACAGGCAGACCACCCACCCCTGATTCACCATTTCAAATAAAGAATGCATCACTCAAAATAGTAGTAACAGAAAAAATAAAGTAACATGGATAATAATAAGCATGTTATTTAATTTGAAAAAAAAGTAAGGCAACCAGGAATCTTCAATGAACATTTTGCAAAGAGAACCTTTGGATGCCACCATACCTTCCCTGTAATGAACCTGACCCTCACCTTCCCACATCCCTATCTTGTTCTGTCTTTTCTTTCCACCATACTCTCTGGAACTTTCCTACATTCTTAAAAGGAAAAAAAGAAAAAAATCCCTTTCATTTTATGTTTCTCCTCATGCTTCTCATGTTCCTTCCATCTTCAAGTGCTCACTATAACTTAGATTTCTCCCGCAAACGTGCACATCTTTTATCAGCCTCTCTCATGTTGATTGTTTGCACTCCCATCCACCTGATCCACAGGGTTGGTGTTGCTGTTGTTCAGTCATTCAGTTGTGTCTGACTCTTCATAACTCAATGGCTCATACTTTTCATGAGGTTTTCTTTGCAAAGATACTGGAGTGGTTTGCCTTTTTCATCTCTAGTGGATTAAGGCAGAGGTTAAGTGATTTGTCCAAGGTCACACAGGTAGTATCTGAGGCTGGATCAGAACTCAGACCTTCCTGATTCCAGGCCAAGTGTTCTATCTTCTGAGCCACCTCACTGCTGTTATCACATAGGACTAGGAAGACAAAGGAATTGGCATAATCCTTGTTTCCTATCCTAACTTGCAGACCCTCTCTCTGAAACTGTCACTCAGAAACCACTTCTCCCACCTCTGCTAAGTGATCTTTTTCTCTGTCCTTTCCAGTTCTTGTACATGAACATCTAGGCTTCTTTTCTCCAATAAATTCAGTTCCTGACACACAGTCTTCTTCTCTAATCCAAGTCCTGCTGTCTTTTAATACCCCGGTAGTTTCTCAAACTCTTAGACTTCTGTCTCTAGTCCACAAGAGTCATCATGTTTGATATATCCTCACCTGACCCAGCAGACTAACTGAATTTTCCCCAGCTACCAAAATCCTTAGTTATAGCTCTTTTACCATAGTACATGCTTCCAAATTGCTTAATGAATACTAAAATTAATTTTAGAGAGCATTTCTCATTTAGAGAAAGAAGGTTTGAATTTAGAGACGTTTTTAAGACTGACTAAATTAGTTAGAATTCATCTATTTCTTTTAGAAATTGGGTTTTAAACATCTGCTTCAATTTTTAATCATTCAGAAGTATTGGAGAATGAAACTAACAATGTCTGATTTCAAAAAGGTTCTACGATTTTGTTTTCAACAAGCCTATTTTTGAAAGCTTATGCTTTGTGCAAAACTTAGAAGAAAACCCTTTACCTCAAAATTACAAGGCTTAAAGCCATATTTACCCATATATTTGAAGAAAAAGGATGCCTGAATTCTGGATTCTAAGCATGCATCTTTATCTGTTCTTAAAAGACATAGAATGAGAAGTAGGGAGAGTGACTTTACTGAAGGACTTCTTCCACTTCTTTCTGCCTCTGAGATAGTCTTTTGTGTAGTATGATTTACTAAATTTGAAATAACTGCACAAAACACATTGTTATTAGGAAACTATTGTCATTATTATTGAAATTGTTGTTTTTGTGCTCCCCCCAATAGAGAAACTTTACAAAATGAAATGTTTCCCAAAAATCATTGCTGCACATTACATAGGCTATATTCTACCCTCCTGAGTGTAACTTGGAATATCATACCAATTTGGAATAAATTTCTAATGTATCATGCAGTAGCACTGTTTCCACAAATATAAAATAAATATCACCTGAAATTTCTAGAATTGATATCTTATCCTTTCCCTTCAATTATAAATAATGATCTTTTTAAAGGTATGCAGATACTGCTTCTAGTTTTGTGTTTTCTAAATTTAAGTGAGGGCAGCTAGGTGGTACAAATGGATAGAGCATTGGTTCTCAAACTTCCTAAAGTCTGACCATTTAATACAGTTTCTCATGTTGTGGTACCCCCCAACCATAAAACTATTTTCAATGCTACTTCATAACTGTAATTTTGCTACTGTTATGAATCATAATGTAAATATCTGATATGTAGGATGTATTTTCATTGTTACAAATTGAACATAACTCACAGGTTGAGAACTGCTGGGATAGAGCATTGGACTTGGAATCAGAGAAACCCATCTTCTTGAGTTCAAATCTGTCTTCAGACTATATGACTCTGGGCAAATGACTCAACCCTGTTTGCCTCCGTTTCTTCATCTGTAAAACGAGCTGGAGAAGGAAATGGCAAACCACTCCAGTATCTTTGCCAAGACAACCCTAAATGGGATCACTATGAATCAGACACAACTACAAAAACTCAATAAATTTAAGTAACTTCAACCTGACTAATGTTTGATGTGAAGATATTTGTAGATACTATATTTGATTACCTGCCACCATAGTTGGGGAGGAAGAGAAAATTTGAAACTCAAGGTACTGTGAAACTGAATATTGTAAACTAAAAGTAAATAAACAAAAAAATTTTTAAAAGAAGACTTTTGGAGCTCCTCCCGCCCTCCCCACACACAAATACTTTAGTGATCCTGAAAATTTTTGATAATCTGTTCTCTTCCATTATCAACTGAAATTTATACAATAGTCCAAGGTACCCAAAATAAAACAAGAGAAAGACTCATAGATGGAAGGGATATAGTTAAGGGACGATGTTTGCATTAAAGCAGAGTGCTTACTGGGAAATGGGGAGAAATAAAATATCCAATTTCAATGCCATTTCTTGTATGACAATTAAATCAGCCAGAGATTAGCAGAAACTCTTTTCTTCCCATAGCCATTGCAATAGCTGTGGGGCAAGGAGCAAAGGATTGGCAAAAAACATCAGCCAAAAGGTTGTCTGGAAGTGTGGCTGTGTATATGCTTTCACTTTGATAAGGATCTCTCCCTAATCAATGTTATGCTCCAGCAGTTCCAGTATTCCTCTTCTGGCAGAGGGACTGACACAGAAATCTCTGGAAACTCCCATTCACGGATGGCTCCAGACAACCCTGCCTTGGAGTCTGGTTTCATTTCAGGGCATTTGGCACTGACTTGGTTTGGGAGGATGGCAGCAGAGGGGAGGCAATTGGATCATAATTCATTATGGACCAGTTCTGAGTTTAAAAGACCCCAGGAGAATAGATTGTTTCTAATTCTATCCTACTGGTTCTCTTTCTTCCTTCACAAAATTGTTGCACAGCCCCAGAACCAGCTGATACCCCCCAGATTCTCATTAGCCCACTCAGCACCACTGCCACCTTTGATCAACAGTTCCAGACCCATACTAGACGCTGAGAGTACTAGATTAGAACATGTGCGTGCTTTTCAGGGTTAAGTGACATATCACAATGATAAATGCTGATCATTTCTAATGCCACTTGGAAGTAAGTAGAATTTAGACAAAATCGGTGAGAGAAATATTAAGATTTATCCTATCACTTTTCATGTCTTGTCAAACCCAAACCCTGGATTACTCCCATCATCTGCCTCCTCTACTTCTACTCACCTTCTGCTGAAAAGAGGCAGAGAGAGTCACCCAGTGAAACTGAATGTATTCACTACAAATCTAGGTTATTTACTCTCACCTAGGCCCTCACTGAAGCAAAATAATCCTTTTACTCTTCCTTGATTGATTCTCTATTCTATTCCCCACAGAAACTATGCCAAAACTTCTATCCTTAAGTTTCTTGTACCTTTCTCCTTTCCCCCTCTTATTTGAGGATCTTTTTTCTTTATTTCCCTGAGAAAAGAAGACACTTATTGTGAATTCCCTCTTTACCCTTTGCCTATTTCTCAAAACTCCCTGATTTTATTCCTCATTCTCTCATCCTTTACCCCATTCTCATGATTTCAAAGTTCAACTATTGTTGAAGTGACACAAAAATGTATTCCTAACATCAAGTTACATTACAAAGTAAATTATCTGTGTGTATGTGTGTAACTTCTGAACTTCCCTATTTATTTGGAGAGTATACCATCTTTCCAATGATCCAGGACTGCAACTTTATTGTTATCCTCAAATCCTCACTTTCATTTACTCCATATATCAAATCAATTATATCTTTCTTTTTACCTCTACAAGATATATTTTTTCATCTAGCTATATTTCACAGAGCCATCAAGCCCTTGTTGCCTCTCACCTGGACAATTTCAATAGCCTCCTAACTAAGCCTGCCTCATCTTCCCTATCCTTGAGATAGCTGCTTTCTTAAAGAAAAGACTGGACCAATTTACTCCTTCACTTTTTAAACTCCAATGACTTTCTAATCCTTTTAAGATAGATATAAACTACTTTTGTGAGTTTGGGGTTTTTTTTAGCATTTTAAAGCACACTTCATAACATAACCCAATCCCATCTTTACACAGTACTCTTATTTCTGCACTCTACAATCCACCAAATTGACTTTTTGCTATTTCTCATGCATAATTCTCCTCTTGTCTCTGTATTTTTCAACTGGCTGTCCCGCACACCTATAATATACCCCCTCCTTGTCTCCACGTCTTCAAATTCCTGGTTTCCCACAAAAAATTGGTGACTTATATTCTTCTACACTGAAGACTTTCCTGGTCCTGCTCCAGCTTCTAGTGCCCTCTCTGATAAAATTATCTTAGATGATTGATGGTGGTGGTGGTAGTCGTAGTGATGATGATGATGATTTGCTTATTCTGTGCACCAGGAGTTTGAGAACTGACATCCTGGGATTTGTGGCTCGTAGAGACAAGCATTGAATGAAGTTAAAGATTCTAATAGAAGGATATGAGAAGGAAGGGCCTATCAGGCGTGGCCAACAGCCCAAAGGCACAGAGAAAGGAGTCGGAAGGTTGAATATGAAAAGTACTATATCATAAGACCATCTTAAAGCATAGAATGTGGGAAGTGTAGGGATGTTTAATAAGTCTGAAAATGTAAGTTGGAACCATGTTGTGAAGGGATTTAAATTACAAACCAGGGAGTTTATATCATATTTTAGATACTATAAAGAACCATTGAAGCATCTTGAGTAGATGAATGATATGACCAGACCTATGCTTTAAGGCAGCGGTTCTCAAACTGTGGGTTATGTTCAATTTAAATACATCCTTCATATCAGATATTTATATTATAATTCATAACAGTAGCAAAATTACAGTTATGAAGTAGCAATGGAAATAAATTTATGATTGGGGGTCACCACAACATGAGGAACTGTATTAAAGGGTCACAGCATTAGGAAGGTTGAGAACCACTGCTTTAAGGATATCTCTTTGTTAGCTGTGTAGAGGGTGAACTAGAAAGGAAGAGACAAAGGCAGGAAGATCTGTTAGAAATCTGTTACAGAGGATAGAGTCAAGATGGCAGAAGAAATATAATGAGCTACCTGCCCAGATTGCTCCAAATAGATATAGAAAATGCAGCAGACCACATTGTATTACTAGGCATATAATCCAAGAAGGTTAATGACTAAAGAGATATATAGAAATATATTTATAGCAGCATTTTTTTGTTTTAGCAAAAACAAAGTATCTATCCATTGGGCAGTGGATTAGCAAAGAGTGATAAATAAATTCACTAGTATATTATTTCACCATCCAAAAAATGAATATGAATAATTCAGAGAAACCTAGCAAGACTTTTAAGAACTGATGAAGAGTGAGGTAGAACCAGGAACACAATTTACGCAATGACCACAATAAACTATATTGAAAGACATCTGAACTGTGGTCCATGCAATAAGGCAACAAGTAATCTTGACTCCAGTGGACTAAAGCTAAAACACACTTCTGAGGTATTGCACTATAACACATGTGTTTTCAGATACTGCCCTACCAATGTGTTGTTTTGTTTGGCTTAACTATACATCTTTGTTATAAGGTATAGGTGTATTGGTAATGATGTTGAGAGATAGAAAAATAAATGTCAGCAAAACATTTATTTCTCTTTCAAATAGTTGTTTCATCACCCTTCAGTAATGGAGCACTAGTAGTCGTCTCTTCTTCTGACTCTCACTCAATGATCTCTCACATGAAAGCTTCTAAGGATATATATCATCATTCCTTGGACAAGAGTAAACTGCCGCTTGTTCACAGTTTCTAGATCCTCCTTTAGACAAAGCCTCATACTGACAACTTAGCTTCAAGTCTTTAGTGATCCTTCTCTCTCTCCTCTATGTCACTTTCTTAAAACCTCCAATCTTCTGATATATGTACAATTCCCCTTTTGATCTTCAGATTACTTCTTTTGTTGTTTTTGTTGTTGTTACATTGGCATCCATCTCCCATATTTTATCTTCTCCTTGATAATCTGGAGAAGAGAAAATTAGGCCTAAAGCCCTGCTGATTTTCTTAAGGGAGGAGGATAACCAGCATATACTTGATATTGATTGCCCTCTATGCATATCAATACATTTATCCACAAGAAATCAAAGGACTCTCAGGTGGAAAAGAGATTAAGCTTTTCTGGGAAGAACTATAAGCATTGGGTAGAATATACAAAGAAGCAAGACAGAAAAAGAGGAAGGGGTGGGGATAGGGAGACTCTTCACAATCAGAAATATCTGAAAGTAGAATGGCTACTACTTTCTTAGTCTGTGGGTGTGTTCTGACTGTCTTCCAGCAGAGGCTAAATGACAAATTTGTTGGGGTTATTGTAGTAAGGATACTTTTGTACCTCCGAATTCAGATTCTGTGATATTCTAACATTTTGGAGCCACAAACTTATTAAAGTATACTTTATAGCAGTTACCTATGAATCTTTGGATTTTGGTGAGTTTTTAATGCTATTTCCTCCATTAAGGAGACTGTCAATGAGCCAGTAATTTTAACAATTATGGTATGCTCTAATGTATATTTTGAAAGATCTATAAAATATCTCAGGATTTCAGTTGAAAGAATCTAATGTGTCTTTAGCTCCTTTTTCATTTTAAATAAATCAGAGTAGAAATCCAATGGAAGTGAGATATTTTAAAATGCCTTAATAGGACTTCTGCCTCTACAGATTTATAGTAAATGTTCATTATTAGAAAGCCAAAGTTATCTTAGGCATAATCAAGTTAGTTCATTGACCAAGTTCTTCTAATAAATAGCAACAAAAACTGCAAAGGTATATAGGGAAATAAGACTCTTCTGGATTCTGTCTGCTAGACATAAATTCTTTATTTCTGTTTTTCCCCTGTACTTCTCTGATCCATTTCTACCAATACTAGTCAAATGTGTTATACAATAAAAAAAACCAGGAAAGATGCCAAAATAAAAGTAAAAATATCCAAAGTAATCTTATGGGTAGAGGAAGGGAAGAGTAAGAGGAGAGGAAAAACAAAACAAAACACAAACAAGCTGCAGTGTTCGTGGTTGGGAATGGGGGAGTCAGGTTTGGGAAACGGGAGTAAACTTGGCAACATATTGCTAACTGTGAGACAGAGAGTGGGTGTAGACTAACCTTTCTTCTTTACTCCATGGGGTGCCCATAGAGCTGTCATGTATTGGAATACAGTACAGCTAAATAAAATGAACAGCCCACCCACAAATGAGTCTGGTAATGCAACATTATATTTTATGTGTATAAGAGTATTCTCTTACTTGGCAATTCCACAGAATTTTTGACCTCTCGACATAGGTATCTCTAATTATCTCTTTACAAAGAATAATCACTCAGATTAGTTGGTTTTTTTATATTTTTACATTTTATATTTTTAATATTATTATTTGTATATCACAAATGGAACACTTTTCCAGTATCTGGCAGTTTTCATTGATTATTCTCCAAAGAGCGATTTATTATCAGAGAAAGCAAGTAGATCCCATCATTCATGAAAATTAACAAGCCAGGGTGAAATGACCTTTAATTTGTCAATATTTGAGCACTCTAACAGTGAATAAAAACGTTTAAATTGGTACTTTTTGTGGCAACAACAAACAAGAAACAAAGAAAGTGCCCATTCTTTAGGGAATAACTAAACAAACCATGATATGTAATAGGATCAAGGCTTTAGAACTAGAAGGGACCTCAGAGATTATCTAGTCTCATTTCATGTAAAAGAAAACTGAGGCCCAGAGAGAAGAGACTTCCCCTAAGTTCATACAGCAAGGAGGTAATATAAATAGGATTTGAGCCCAGGTCCTCTAAATCCAAATGTGAACACTCTTTCCATAGCATCATACTGCCTCTCTCTATGAATGCAATTGGATCTTAGTAAACCATGAGAAATGACAAAAATGAGGAATTTAGAGAAATATGGAAAGATTTGTATGAACCAATGCAGAATGAAATAAGCAGAACCATGAAAATTATATGCATGGTGACTATATAAAGACTGTTCACTGTCTGTCCTATTTCATACTCCCACAAAGAAAGGAGAGAATTCAGTTGGAGGTCTTGACAGGAGGGGAGACATAGCTGAGGAAAGAGAATGTGCAGAGCTCAAAGTTGGAGAGGTGAAGAGAGAATTGTTAACATGCAACTGTTCCTTGAGAGGACTTGCTACTGAGTCATAGGATCAAAGATTAAGAGCTAGAGGAGACCTTATAATACCAGGTCCAATCCTTTCATTTTTATAGAAGAGGAAACGAGCACAAAGAAGCTAAGTGATTTCTCAGCCACTCAGGTAATAAGTATCTGAAGGGGAATTAGAATTCAAGTCTTCCCTGACTCCAAGTTTAACCCCCTTTAGGCTACATTGCATTTCTTCTCACCTTGATCTGATGTGAACCAATTGAAAATGAAAGCCAAGTCACACCCCTGACAGCAACTATACAGTTTAGACATCGGGAAGCACCAACCCTTGTAAAAGTTAGTCAACATGGTAACTTGAGTTTCACACTCCCTTCCTATTTTGTAATTTTTGGTCCATAGACTCTCTAAAGTTCCTCTGATGTCTCTTTTCTGCTCCCTGTAACTGATCTTACTGGCAATCAATGAGTCAAACATCTTGAAGAAGCTTCCTTGCTTATGGTTCTTTGTTTCACACAAGGAACCACCCATAGGCATGAGGGAACTAAACATATCCACATTGTGAATGTCCTAAAATTCTTGGATCTTGATTGATTTTATGTCTAGATAAACTTCTGGAATTTAGGAGAGCAAAAACCCATTAAGTTCGTATAGCTAAATTCTAACAGATCTGCAAAATTCACACACATACACACACTCACACACACCCCTTGAAAGTCAAAAAGAAAGTAAATGCTATTAAGCATTTACAAGTTGGCACAACCCTGTAGAGAGGGGTAGAGATGAGAAATAAAAGACCATTGACTTCAAGAACCATAAAGAGCAGAGCAGTTACTCATCCTCTCTGCCCCTATCAGGGTATGCACAAACTGCCAGGGCAAGCATGTAATGAGAATGAATCTTGAACCAGACAGTAGCTTTCAATAATACCTGCAGGTTAAAATTCAAGCAACATAAATTAAAAGAACAATAAATTGTAGGCAAATGCCATATAATTATAATCACAAATCTTGACTCCAGAGAAGAAAGAAGAAATGTACCTCTCTTTTTCTTAAAAAGATTGAAATTATGGGCATGAATTTTGCATTTGCCAGAAACCATTCTGCATTGGCTCATTTTGCTTGACTTTTTTTCCCTCTTTTTTCACACTGTTCTGAGAAGGGAATAGGACAGGGAGGTGAGGACACGGAGAGAAGATATATCCAGAATTTTTCTCAATGTTCTATCCTCTCTCCCTCCTTAAGATGGTAAGCATTCACATATAGGTTATACATGTGCAATTATGTAAAACATTTCCATATTAGTCATTTTTTATAAAGAAGACTTGAATTAAATAAAATGAAAGAAAGTGAAAATAGCATGCTTTAGTCTGTATTCAAACAATATCAGTTCCTTCTCTGGAACTGGAGGCAGGAGTATGCTTCATCATTAACCCTTCAGGATTGCCTTGGATCATTGTATTGCTGAGAATATCTAAGTCATTCTCAATTCTTTTTAAAATAATATTGCCGTTATTGTATACAATGTTCTCCTGGTTCTGTTCAGTTCACTAATACCAGTTCATGTAAGTCTTTCCAGGTTTTTTCTGAAGTCATCCTGTTATTTCTTATAGCACAACAAATATTCCATTAAAATTATATATCACAGTTTGTTTAGCCATTCCCCCAGTGACGGGCTTTCCTTTGATTTCCAATTCTTTATTAACTCTATGAGAGCTGCTATAAATTTCTTTTGTACATATAATTTTCTCTTCTTTTTGGATGTCTTTGGGATAGAAATGGTTTCTGCTGTACCAAAGGAGGTGCACAGTTTTATAGCCCTTTGGAATTGCCCTCCAGAATGGTTGGATCAATTCACAACTCCACCAACGGTGTATTAGTGTCCCGGTTTTCCAACATCCCTTTCAACATCCAACATTTTAAAAGTTCTGAAATATGTAGCATTTAAGAGTTTAAAAGAATACAGCACAGCATTAAAGGAAGTTCATATTTGAGAAGCACAGTATGCCTATTTTAGTACACACCTTATTTGAACTTCTCCATATTCCTATAACTTATCTTTGGATTCATGGTTTACTTTAATTCCTAACAGTAACTTTCCACAGAACACTGAATAAAAAAGTGGCATGTCTCCCCTTCCCCCTTCCTTGTCACCTCTCCATCTCTCTGTCTGTCTCTGTCTGTTTCTGTTTCTGTACATGTTTCTGTATTTCCATTTCTGTCTCTCTATCCTCCCTCTCTCTCCCTCTATCTGTCTCTGTCTCTCTCTCTCTCTTTCCCCTCTCTCCCCCATCCAGTCTCTCCTTTCTTCAGTCTCTCTCTTCTCCCTTCCCTCCATCTTTTCTCTCTCCTATGTGTTTCTGTCTCGTGCAGGTACTTCTATAACAAGAGGATTAAATGATGCAGAGGGAATAATTGATATTAAAATAATACATACAGTCCCAAAGTTCCTAAATATTTATCCCATCAGAATGGAAATAAGAAAGTAAGATCATAGATTTCGAGCTGGAAGGGACCAAAAAGGCCATCTAATCTAATATTTTCACTTTTATA
The DNA here is from genome assembly GCA_028646575.1 of Pseudocheirus occidentalis. NCBI lineage: Eukaryota > Metazoa > Chordata > Mammalia > Diprotodontia > Pseudocheiridae > Pseudocheirus > Pseudocheirus occidentalis. The sequence continues at coordinate 22,563 of JAQQSW010000688.1, forward strand.
CATCAGGACACAGGGATAACTAGTAAGCTGTAGGCCTAGAATTCTAATGAAGGTCCCCTGACTCTAAATTCAGAGCTAATCCTTAAATATTCAATAAATGTTTCCTGATAATGTTTTAAAGAAAACTGCATTGCACAAGGTACTTAATCAACTGGATTTATAAACTACTTAAGAAGTCAAATTTTAGCAGTAAGAGTTTTTTTTAAAGGAATAGAAAGTTTATTCCTTTGAACTATAGCTTTAATAAGGAATTTTTATACCTACTGGAAGAGCAAATACCACAAATTACTCATGGGACAATCAAAATGAAAGTTTCCCTCATCCTCAGGTGGCAAGGGGTGCAATCTGAATGGTACTCTTTGGGTGTATGGAGGAGGAGGTGATAGGAATGCCATTATAAGAGACTACTTCTGGATGAACTCTCCCTATGCCTTCCTATAAAGCCAAGCATGACCAGCTTTTCAGAGGACTGCTACTGTGAACAGCTTCAGTGTTCTGATTACATAGTATAGGGAACTTTCTATTTATTCAGCAGGAAATTAAAGGAAAACATTCACAGAAACCAAAGTACAGCATTCACAAAACTGTTATGACATGATAACTTATCACTAAAGTGGCCACATAGTTTTCACCAAAGTGGCGACATAGTTTTAAAAAAAGTATAATCATTCAATAAGTCCTTAACTCAATCATCCTTAAGAAGCAAGCCTCCTTAAGGAACACAAAGTATAAAGGTTAAAGTTCTCTACTTCTAGGTCACAATGTCTTAATCTCTCAGTCAAGAAGTCTTCTTTCTTCTTCATTGGAGATTAGTTTCCAATCATCCTGAAGAAGTATACAGAGTACAAAGTCCTCCCACTGCTAGGCCACAGTAAATCATGATTTTCTCAGTTTGCATTAAATACCCAAAGAGACTGGGGGCTGGTTCTCAGCTTCCATTGTTCCTTTTCCATGGTCCCAGCTCCTGAATGAATTTGCCCAACTATTACCTGACTTCAAAGGCAGGAAGCTATCAGTTCCTTGTCCAGCTTCTTGTCCAGTTCTTCATCCAATTCCTTGTCCAGTTCCTGTTCCATATTGAAACTCACAGTGTCCAGTTCGCCTCAAGTCCTTCACAGTTTCTGTTTCTGGAAAGACAAAGCTTAGCAGAGCCAAAACAACATTCATACACATTGCCGGCACCTTCATCAACTCTCTATATGCCTGGGAAATCAACATAGATGCACAAACAAGGTCTGAGAACTCAATACAAATTGTCAGTGCAGTCCTAGGACCTTCAAATCCCTCTTCCAGGACTTCTGTAAACAGATAACCAGAAAATCCTCAGGGCTTCCAGTAAGGTCCCAAGGCTTCTGTACAAACTATCACAAACAAACATCAACACAGACAGAACAGACAAACATAGAGTTCAGGGATACCACCAGTTTTCTCCTTCTTAACTCTGACACCATAAGAGTTCTGCTCTCTTCTCATTCTCTCTTGTCAGTTCTTCTCAGTTCTGCCACCACAAGTTCTGTTCTCAATTCTGTTCTCTCCACTCTGGGTCTCTCCTTATATATGGTCATTATCTCTTCCCCTTCCTGTTGCATCAGCAACAGTAGTTTACGAGTTCTAGTGTTCACAAGTTGAGGGGTTCAACAAAAGATTTGATAAAATCATGGGCAAGAACTGAAACAAGGTGTTAACTACTTCATTGCTTGTCATTACACCCCTCAAGCCTCTTAACTTGAGGAACCTTCCCTAATTGGAGGGCAAATTTCTGCCCTGAGGAGTGAACTTGATTGTCCCACTATAATTCCTTTTTTTCTTCTTTTGGGGTGTGGGGGATGGGGAGAAAAAAAAAGTCTTTTATTTTTTAGTTTTGGTAAAGTCTGTTTCTTTTTTAAATAGTAATTTTACAATTTAATCTAAATTTAATATAATTTAAATAATATTTTTCCAATTATATGTAAAGACAATTTCAATATTCATCTTTTAAAATTTATTTTATTTTCAATTCACAGAAAAAAACAAATATTTCTATAACAGTACAATAAAAAAATTATTACATATGAAACTGCAAATCTACCATGTACAACTTGCTATTCTCTCCAAACATACAACAGAGATAATGTGTATTTTTTTCTTTTTTTCTTCACTCGCCCCCATCCTAAAGATGATTACCATAGACAAAATAGGTGCACATAGGCGTGTGTATGTATATGTATATATATATATACATATATGTGTGTGTGTATGTGTGTGTGTGTGTTTAAGATTATTCTATACATGCCTTATTTATCAGTTCTTTCTCAGGATGCAGAAAATATCTTTCTTTATATGTTCCTTATTTTTATTTGGGTATTTATAATAGACAAAATTACATTCATTTTTTAATTTGAGCTCCAAATTTTCTCCCTCTCTCCCTTCTCTCCTTACTCCCTAAAAAGGTAAGGATTTTAAATAGATTATATATGTATAATCATGTAAAAATATATTTCAATATTAGACATATTGTAAAAGAAAAAACAAACCAAAAGGAAAAAATTGAAAATAGTATGTTTCATTCTGCATTCAAACTCCATCAGTTCTGTTTCTGGAAGTCAATAGCATTTTCCATTATGAGTCATTTGGAACTGTCTTGGATCACTGTATTGCTGAGAAGAGTTAATTACATAATTTGCTGTTACTGTATACAACTTTCTCCTGGTTCTCCTCATTTCACTTTGCATCAATTCCTGTCTTTCCAGATTTTTCTGAAGTCCATTTGATCATAATTTCTTATGGAATAATAGTATTCCATTACATTCATATGCCACAGCTTGCTCAGACATTCCCCAATTGATGAGTATCCCCTCAATTTCCAGTTCTTTGACACCACAAAAACTGCTGCTATAAATATTTTTTGGACATGTGGGTCCTTTTCCCTTTTTTACAATCTCTTTGGTATATAGACCTAGTAATGGTATTGCTGGAACACAAGGAATACAGTTTAATTGTCCTTTGGGAATAGTTCTCCAGTATATTTGGATAGGTTTACAACTCCATCAACAACATATTACCAACTTTCCCACATCCCCTTCAACAGTTATGATATTCCTTTTCTGTCATATCAACTAATCTGATAGTTATAATTTGGTACCTCAGAGTTGTTTTAATTTGCATTTCCTTTAGTCAGTAAAAATTTGGAGCATTTTTTCATATGAGTATAAATACGTTTGTTTTCTTCATCCAAAAACTACCCTTTCATATCCTTTTACTATTTATTATTTGGGGAATGACTTGTATTCTTATAAATTTGACTTAGTTGTTTATAGATATGAGAAATGATACCTTTATCATAGATACATATTGTAAAACTTATCTCCCTATTTTCTGCTTTGCTTCTATTCTTGGTTCCATTGGTTTTGTTTGTGCAAACCTTTTTAATGTTATATAATCAAAATTATTCATTTTACATCACATAATGCTCTACTTTTTGTTTGATTATAATTCTTCTTGTCTCCATAGATCTGACAGATAAATTATTCCTTGCTGTCCTAACTTGTTTATGGTATCACCCTTTATGACTAAACTATGTGCCCATTTATCTTGGTATATGATATAAAATGTGGGTCTATACCTAATTTCTGCCATACCTTTTCCCAGTTTTCCTAGCAGTTTTTGTCAAATAGTGAGTTCTTATCTCAGAAGGTAAAGTTTCTGAGTTTATCAAATGCTAGATCACTATGGTCGTTTACTACTACTTTGTCTTGTGTACCTAATCTGTTCCATTGATCCACCACTCTATTTCTTAGTCAGTAGCAGATAGTTTCAATGATTGCTGCTTAACAATATAGTTTCAGATCTGTTGTGGCTAGGCCACCTTCCTTTGCATCTTTTTCATTAATTTCCTTGATATCCTTGAGCTTTTGCTCTTCCAGATTAACTTTATTATTATTTTTTCTAGTTCTTTAAAATGTTTTTTGTCAGTTTGATTGGTATGGCACTCAATAAGTAAGTTAATTTTGGTAGAATTGTGGTTTTTATTATATTGGTTTGGCCTACCCATGAGTAATTTATATTTTTCAATTGTTTAGATCTGACTTTATTTGTGTAAAAAGTCTTTTGCAATTGTGCTCTCATAGTTCTTGAGTTTGTTTTGACAGGTAGACTCCCAAGTACTTTATATTGTCTGCAGTTATTTTAAATGGAGTTTCTTTTTCTATTGCTGTTGGGCTTTGTTAGTAATATATAGAAATGCTAACAGTTTATGTGGGTTTATTTTATACCCTGCAGCTCTGCTAAAGTTATTAATTATTTCAACTTGGTTTAGATTCTCTAGGATTCTCTGTATCATCATCCGTGAGATAAATGATTATTAATAAGCAATCAATATTTGGGAGAATCAGGGATTTTTCCCTTTCTATTTTTTCATTCAAAGTCCAGACCTAGTGAAGGGCATTGTTGATAGATGAGATTGCCCAAATCCTCTAATTATATGCTTTTCACCCCACTCAACTAGAAGATCTTACAAAGATCATCTAATCTAGTTGGAATTCTTACTCCACAATTGTTCATTGCCCATTGACTGAGTGGAGGACAGATTCTTTTGTATAAATTGCCCCAAGGCAATCATGGTCAAGTTTGAACTGAGCCTCTCTTTGTCTAAGAGGGACGTGATCAAAGTCAAGTACCTAGCCCCTTATTAGAACATTCATTTGCTCATTGTTAGCCAATTTGAGTTGATTTTCACCTCTTGGGTACATCCACTCTTCCAGGGGTATATAAGCATTGAGTGTCTTTGGTTTGATGATTTGTCTTTGGTTTATGAGAGAAGGCCAAGGGATCATGATTTTATTGATTCTACTAGCCATAACTAATAAAATTATTAATTATGAAGAAACTATATCTCTAGTAATTTTCATACAACTTACCTGTAAAGAGTATAATTTTGTTTTCTCATTGCCTATTCTAATTCCTTTAATTTCTTTTTCTTATCTTACCTCTATAGCTAACATTTCTAGTAGTATATTAAATAATAGTGGTGATAATGGCATCATTGCTTCACCCCTTGTAATGGTAAAGGAATCTGAATTTTTTCCTTGCCCCTTAATAGAACTAAGGAATTTGAAGATTTTCCCCACATCTTAATGGGCCTCACTTGGAGTACAACAATAGAAGCTTGTTTAGGAGAGGCTTGTTTTTCAGGAAGGCCCACCTTATGTTATTTTTGTTATTAGGCAATGGGTCACAAAGGTTGTGATGTCTTCGGACCCTGAAGAAAGCTATATGTTTACCCTGATGTGAGATTTTGCTTTGGGATTCACTTATGAGAAAAGTTGTGTGATTTGGCCAGATGAGATTCTGGGCAGTTGTCGAGCCCCCAGGCTTTGAAAACCCAGATGTTGGTGCTTCTCTCTCTGGTAACTAAATATGTAGGTGTGTCATGTAGATGTCAGACATCTGGAAGCCCTGTCTGTTGGTCTGTTGAATTGTGTTATTTTCTCTGTCTGGATTTTTTTGTCTGCTTGTAACTTCTGTTTGTATTTTCTCTGAAGTTCAGGGTGCTGACTTTCCCCCCTGAACTAGGTAAATGATATACATTTGATTAAAGTAAGATTGTCAACCCCTTTTGAGTTGCTTTCCTTTAGAAAAGCAGACCAAAGAATCTGTGCTAGCAGCCATCCTGTGTATGCTAGAGTGTTTGCCACTACACCCCTGGTTCTAGGAAAGCTCCTAGCTAAAAGTCATTACAGATAATGCTTGCTGATGGTTCTAGATAAATACTACTTATCATTTTAAGGGAAGCTCTATTTATTCCTAAGGTCTCTCTTTTTTTAATATGAATGGGTGCTATGTTTTGCCAAAAGCTTTTTCTGTATCTATTGAGATAATCATATGATTTCTGTTGATTTTGTTATTGAGATAATTATACTGATAGTTTTCCTAATATTAAACTAACCCTGCATAACTAGTATACATCCCACTTGGTCATAGTATATGATCCTGATGACATATTGCTATAATCTCCTTACTAGTATTTTACTTTAAATGTCTGCATTAACATTCATTAGGGAAATTTGTCTATAAGTTTTCATTCTTTGTTTTGGCTTTTCCTGGTTTAGGTAGCAGCACCAGATTTGTGTCATGAAAGGAATTTGGTAGGATTTCTTTTTCATCTGTTTTCCCAAATCATTTACATAGAACTGAAATTAATTATTTTTGAGATGTTTGGTTAGAATTTACTTGTGAATACATCTGGCTCTGGTGATTTTTTCTTAGGGAGTATATTGATGCCTCATTCAATTTCTATTTTTTCTAAAATGGGGTTATTTAAGCATTCTATTTCCTCTTCTGTTAATCTAGGTGATTTATAATTTTGTAAATATTCATTTCATTTATATTATAAGACTTTATTGCTTTAATTTCTTCATTGCTGAATTCACCCTTTTTGTGAAAATGTTAAATTAGTTTGGTTATTTTCAAGTAAAATTAATCAATATCTATTGGGTTGTTGTTGTTTGTTTAGAAAACCAGCTTTTATTTATTAGTTCAATGGTTTTCATACTTTCAATTTTTTATCTCTCCTTTGATTTTCAGGATTTCCAATTTAATATTGGGACTTTTTAATTTGTTCTTTTTCTAGCTTAGAAAAGCTAGAACGAAAAAGTCCCATGCCTAATTCATTGATCTGCCCTTTATTTTATTGATGTGAGCATTTAGAGATATAAATTTTCCCCTAAGTACTGCTTTGGCTGCATCCCATAAATCCACCACAATTGTTACTCAAGATTTTAGACACTTAAAGCAATCAGGCTACATTCAAAATGAACTGGGTCACATTCTTTGTGGTTGGGAATTTCAACAAAACCATTTCAGAACTAAATGCTGCTAAGAGTCAAAATAACATCCTACAAGGATAAATGCATATATACATATATATATACATATATATATATATATATATATATATATGTATGTATGTATATACACATATATGTATGTATGTATGTATACATACATACATATATATGTATCCAGATAGATCATCTCTTTAATGACACTAATAAAAACTATGCCATTCTCGCTCTTCTAGTTTGTCTGCTACAGTTTTTTTTGAAAGCATAACATTTCCCATGCAAGGCATTCACCTTTTCCATATAAAAGAATGGCAAGAATATAGCTTAAAATATGATCTGCTAAATGAATTTCCCTAGATAGTGGCATGACAGAAGATAATAATTTGAGTAAGGAGTATCAAACTTGGCTCTTCTTTCAGTAGTTTTTGTTTCTGCCTTTTGAAAAAGGTACAAATCACCATGGAGTTCACCTCTATTACTACATTATCTATTACTTTCTCTTCCCCAACCTTTCTGCCATTCTCTTTTCATTTCTTTTCTTCTACAAAAATTATGGATGGACAAAGTAAATAATTGGAGAAATTACCATCTCTGATACCAATTCCCTTTCATTATTATTTCATTACAGAGTAAGAAGACTGACTAGAATGTAAGCTCCTTGAGGGCAGAGAATATATTGTTTTTGTCTTTATATGTTATTGTTTAATCATTTCAGTATTGTCCAATTCTTCATGACCCCTTTTGGGGGTTTTCTTGACAAAGATGCTAGGTTTAACATTTCCTTCTCCAGCTCACTTAACAGGTGAGGAAACTGAGGCAAAATAGGATAAGTGGCTTACCTAGGGTCACACAACTAGTAAATGTCTGAATCCAAATTTGAACTCAAGAAGATGGGCCTTCCTAACTCCAGGTCTAGTACTATATCCACTTTAGTACCTAATTGACAGAGTTTTTGTATGTCCAGTACCTATAACATTATCCTATGCATATTAGTCACTACATGTTTCTAAAATTGAATTGAATTTGATATACGATATACTTTGCTCCTCCTCCTCTTAATCTTTAAAAAGACAAATAAACAATAATGTAGATATTTAATAGAGATTGACAAATAATTGCTAGAGTCTAACATTCAGACAAAGAATTAAGGTTGTTCTGGGAGAATTGTATAGCTATCCAAAATTCAAAATTTTTCAGATATACATTTAGGATTATTGTAGTGGAGATGTTTCTAACAAGTACTAGCAAGCACATAAATGTTTAATCATCTTTTCACCACCCTCTCCTCTATATAAGGGGGCAACAAGGATAGAGTGACAGGTCTAAGGTCAGGAAGACTGATCTTCCTGAGTTCAAATCCAGCATCAGACATTTACTAGCTATGTGACCCTAGAAAAGTCACTTAACCTGTCTGCTTCAGAGTTTCCTCATCTGTAAAACAAGTTAGAGAAGTAATTGGCAAACAACTCTCATATTTTTGCCAAGAAAATCACAAATGGGGCCATGAGGAGCCATACCTGATTGAACAACAACTCCTCCACAAATTGGTGGCAGTAGCATGTGGAAAGAATGATAGAGATTTGGAGATGAGGTGATTACAGTTAATACATTAAAATCTTTATCTAGAGTGCGGAGCCAAGATGGCAGGGTAGAAGCAGCAAAGCACCACAGCTCCCACACAAACATGCTAAAAAACTCATAAAATGGGACTCTAAACAGATTTTCAAGCTCCAAAACTCTCCACAAGACAGAAAGCACATCTGTTGCTACAGGCAGCGAAGCAGGCCGGGCTCTTTGCAGCAGTCTGGGACCGGCTGCTGCTGCCCAAACCCTGGCCGGATCAAGCCCTGGGGCATCAGGCGGGGAGCCGCGTCTATAGGAGAGCAGATTGGCTGCACTGGAGACAGAGTTACCACATCTATCAGGCCAGAAGAAAAAAAGGCTAAGAGAAAGGTCAGTGGATTTTGCTAACTGGGGAGGAGAAGAGCGGTCCGGCCAAACTGCTCCCAGGGCAAGGAGGCAGCGGGAGGTGGCTGTAGCAGCAGGAACGGCTGATAGCCGCAGGAGCTTCCACTGGGCTGCTTTGGAGCCCTCAGCCTGCAGATAGCAGGGGGGCTGACGTGATCCATCGAGGCCAAGGGCTCTTGCGTTGAGCGGCCTGGATCTGTATCGTGGTCTTGAGTGGTGGTCCTGGGGTGCGCTTTCAGTGAGCCAAAG